>JAYMTK010002170.1:0-14444 GCA_036897405.1 Pelargonium myrrhifolium | reverse complement strand
AACAAACTTTTACACATGAACTTCCCATATTACCCTTTAGTCATGATTTTATTTTCTGTCTCATATGGAAGATGAAAAATTTGTAGAAATAATTCCAAAAGTAATGATGATTTTTATGTCTTTATCTAAGGACAAAACCGCAAGAAGGTCATTTAACATCTTTTCTTAATATGTGTGAAAATCTCTATAACGATACTTATTTTAAAACGGATGTAGTATATATTTATAAAAAAAAATGCCATATATTTGACGCTAGCTTATTTTAGGAAGTGTAAGAAAATACATAGAAACTTGATCAAAAGTAATGAGTAATGATTCTCACCATCCCATGTTATGCAAGTATGATGTCATATCATATCACCGTTAATTTCATTCCGAATCCACGACTACAACAACAATCTATACATACTATAAAATCAGAACCAAAAAATTAGTTTATAATGCATATTAGAGTGTCACGTCATCAAAATTTTAATATTGACCCAAACTTTTATATAATTATAAAACAACACATTTCTAAATTTAAATGGTTAAGATATGAAAAGTCATCAACAATAAATTCTAATATATATTATGTGTTATACTGATTTTAATATTTTATTGTATTTTGGCGATATTATAAGTTACCTGTGTATAATATAAATATAATTCATATTTTGTACCAATGCACGAGACACAAACTAGTTATAATAATAATAATAATAGTTTGAATGCGTCATACTTTCGGTTAAAATTGGCCTCTACTTGCATATACTACTTGTTATAGAATATATATATATATATATATATGTAGTTCACAAATATTTCAATTTCTCTCTCTTTTATTCAGCCAAGTTTCCACTGCAATAATATATCTATGCACTTTCTTCTCTGTTAAAACAACAACTGGTGAGTTTGGGTTTTATTTATTTATTTTACACGATTATGTTTTCTTCTGTTCATCAGTTTTATCTTTTTTTTTACTCTACATTTTGATTGAAAGCGTGATTTTTTGTGTGCTCTGTTCTATTGTTTCTTTTTTGTGGATTTCAATATGATCAAAGTAAATTTAGGCATATTTGTGAAATGGGTTTTGATTTTGGTTTCTGGGTTCTGTTTTGCTCTTCAATTTGACTGTTACTTCAATGTCACATTTGATTCTAATAATAGATATTGTTGCTTTCTCTTAGTTCAGAAGTAACTGCTCTTTGAGTCGGTTTTATATTTTATTTATCACATCTAACATCTGTGTTTGACCCAAAAATTTAGGCTTAATTTTGCTCAAAATGAGAGTTGTGATTTTTCTGCAGATGGCTAGGAATAGGATGATTGCATTCATCTGGTTGATGTTGGGACTGATGAGCCTAACCAGTGTAGCCATAGCAAAAACCCACAATGTGGAGCTGATCCGGTACCCTGCGATTTCTTGTAGGAAACATACAGCAAAATTGACAGATTTTGGAGGGGTTGGTGATGGCAAAACATCCAACACCAAGGCCTTTAAATCTGCAATTCATCATCTCAGCCAGTTCTCGTCCCACGGAGGAGCACAGCTCCTGGTGCCTCCGGGCAAATGGTTGACCGGGAGCTTCAATCTCACCAGCCATTTTACTCTTTTCCTTCACAAGGACGCTGTTATCCTCGCATCTCAGGTATACTTTTGTTCTCTAATCCGTCGTGGTTAAGTCTAGGACTGCCCAAGTCTAGGACTGCCCGGCGTATCGTTTGCTACCATGTGATTCTCTTTTTTGTTTGTTTTGGTTTGTTGTTTATGGCAGAAGATATTAGAATATGATAAATAATACTGGGACACATCTAATCTATATGCAGCTTTTGATAATGCGTAGACGGTTGAATTGTGTTTTTCCTATAGCAATTACCGATTTTGTATACCATGTTAGTTGTTTCAAATTATTAGTCAAATCCATCAATATCAAGTACATTAAGCTTTGAAAATAACGGAAATGCTTGTAGCTTTCTCATTAGAATAATTAGTCGTCTATCGTTGACTTTTCTGCAAGCCAGCAACCCACCCTGAAACAATGTACATTTGTTTTTTGTTTGGTGACCTAATTTGTGGACTCACAAGTCCTAAACCAAATTCCATGCGTGATCTATGGACCAGATGGTCTAAAACATCAGTCTATCTTTTTGTCACTACTCTTAGTGTGTTTTTTGCATTATCATGATCTATGTGCTCGCACTATCTTGTATTCTTGTGCACAGGACGAGTCGGAGTGGCCTCTTCTTCCTCCGCTGCCTTCTTATGGGAGGGGAAGAGATGGCCCTGGCGGAAGGTTTAGCAGTCTTATTTTCGGCAGAAACCTTACTGATGTTGTGGTTACTGGTAAATTTACAACTTAGGCTTGTTAATAATCAGAGAAGTACATGTTATGTACTGTATAATATTGGCCAGACCATGACTAATGTTGAGCCCACCTAACTTTGAATCGCTAGGCAACAATGGCACACTTGATGGCCAGGGTCAACCTTGGTGGAAGAAGTTTCGAGCGGGTGAATTAAATGCAACCAGACCATACTTGATTGAGATCATGTACTCAAGTCAGGTTCAGATATCGAACCTTACTTTGATCAACTCTCCCTCTTGGAACGTCCATCCCATTTACAGCAAGTAAGGCCATTAATTTCAAGTGATCAGTTTCTAAATAAATTACGCCGAACAAAGCTATTAACGTCTTCAACTTGTGTAATTCTGAATATACAATTTGATAAATGCAGTAACGTAATTATTCAATGGCTGACAATCATCGCACCGGTTGATTCTCCAAACACGGACGGGATAAACCCAGGTCTGTTTGTTTTAATATATTGTGCTATAGATTGAACTATTAACCCATCACTTAAGAGTAGTTCTCTGAGTCTGTTTCCCAACTTCCTTTCTTCAGATTCTTGCACACAGGTCAGGATCGAGGACTCTTTTATTGTCTCGGGAGATGACTGCATTGCTATTAAGAGTGGTTGGGATCAATATGGAATAAAAGTAGGCAAGCCAACAAAGCACTTGAGCATCAGGCGTATAACCTGTATTTCCCCGGACAGTGCTACCATTGCTCTTGGCAGTGAAATGTCGGGCGGGATAGAAGATGTTCGAGCTGAAGACATCACAGCCATTAATACGCAATCAGGCGTCAGGATCAAGACAGCAATTGGACGGGGAGGATTTGTGAGAGACATCTTTGTCAGGAGAATGACAATGGAAACCATGAAGTATGTTTTTTGGATGACCGGTTCGTATGGGTCTCACCCCGACCCTGGTTATGATCCAAATGCACTTCCTCAAATCACTAGAATAAACTATAGAGACATGGTGGCTCACAATGTTACCTATTCTGCTCGACTCGATGGAATCAAGAAAGATACTTTTACCGGAATTTGTGTGTCCAATGTAACGATTTCACTGACTAAAAAGCCAAAGAAGCTCCAGTGGAACTGCACTGACATCAGTGGAATCTCAAGCAATGTGACTCCTAAGCCATGCAAGCTCTTGCCTGAGCCTAAAGGCAAAACTGTGCAATGTCCTTTCCCTCGCAAAAGGCTTGCCATCGATGCTTATAAGTTGAAGACTTGTTATATCAGTTCTAATTCTAAACCATGAGTGATTTGATTTATCATAGCCTTGCTTTGTATCTCATATTATACCAATTGTAGTTTCAATGTTACTTATCAGAGAAATGGAAGGTGAATAAAATGAGGGGTTTTGCAGAGTTTCAGATGTGGCATCAGAAATAGGAAATTTTTATCGCATTACTGAAAATATAGTCTCTCTACAAAAGAAACAATTTATCTAGGAAGCTATAAAAGAATCATACTTTGGAAACAAAATGTTGATAACCTTTCGTCAATCTCGTGTTATTCAGTCCCGAATCATCTTGAAAGAAACGTTGATAACCTTTCTCAATCTCGTGTTAACACGAACCTGTTTCTGGTGTGGCATCTGTCAGGCTTTCTTCGGTCTGAACCCTGCAAGAAGGCGCTCTTCTAACACGACATTGTTCCTGCATTGTAGGATCGAATAAAGAAAAGTCAACAGATATTTTATGTTAACGTAAGAATAATCTGAATCAAGAAACTATAGTTACTCTCACATCACTAAGTAGCAAGTCATGTGGTTGAAGCATGTGAATTATATCTCCCATTTTAGGCCTATTCTTTACATCAGGATCAACGCATCGAAGAGCAACCAAAAGAATCCGCTTGAGTTCCTTCGAAGAAGGCATGTCTTCGAGTGCTGGATCAACCACATATGCAGCTTTTTGATCAGCAATCATGGATTTCAACCAATCTACCAAATATTTCTGCAGTTGACGCGATCCATCACTTTAATTTGGTTTTGTAAAAACCAAGAACTGTGTTCTTAAGCAACACAACAGTAGCAAATCAATGTTAAAAAACTAAGAACACACACTTTATCAGACTGGCTATGATCAACAGGTTTTCTCCCAGAAATGATCTCCATGATGAGTACCCCGAAGCTATAAACATCAGTTTTCTCACTCAAGATGCCAGTAGAACCATATTCTGGTGCTATATAACTAGAAAACGATACAAAATTAGTCTCAAAGAAACCTAGGGAATTCGAAAAACTACAAATAAGTAGATATCACAGAATCACTGACCCAGATGTTGCGGTTAGGCGAGATGTTACAGAACTGCCTTGAGGGCTAGAGAGCTTAGCTAACCCAAATCCCGAGATCTTTGGGTTCCATTGGTGATCAAGCAGTATCTTACTAGCCTTAATGTCGCAATGGATGATCTTTGGCTCGAGATCTTCGTGAAGGTAAGCCAATCTGCAAAATTGTATTCTGTAATTAGTCTACGGAGAGAAGAGAAAGATGAATTAATTAGCAAAAGTTCTCACCCTTTTGCTGTTCCTGTGATGATTTTCATTCGTATAGTCCAAGTTAAGGGGCTAAAATGTCGCGGACAGTTGTGAAGCCACTGGTGTAGATTACCATTGTCTACGTATTCATACACAAGCATCCTAAGCCAAAATGATAATGATTGTGAATTGTGATGGTGATTTAGAGAAAAAAAAAAACAATAATTCATCTCTACCTGTAATTATTGATACTTTCTATACCTGTAAGCTCCTTCAAGAGAGTAGCCAAGCAACTTGACCAGGTTCTTGTGTCTCACATGCCCCATTCCCTCCATCTCTACTTCAAAATCCTCTGCTTCACAGCTAATCAATAATTCATAGCTCATTAATAGAATAAACTAAGAACATTGTTGTGTTTCAATCGAGTTCAGAAGTACAGTTCAATTCTAACATTCAACGAAGATAAAACCGACTTATCTAAAGTTAGGCGAGCGACATAATTTTAAATAAGTAGTTAAGAGGAACCGCAAAAAAAAAACCTCTAATCATCCATCTTCTATGAAAAATCAATCAAAGCTACGAAGTTTTAATATTCTTCTCGGACACCTATTCAGAACTACGTTATCTAACTTTAGTAAGTTCACTCAAACTCCATTTTAACTTAATTTACATGCTGTAATGTATCATAACTTTATCTCATATTTTGGCGGGAAAGCCTATCCCATCCTGATTGAATATTGTAACCAACTGTTTTCATGATTCCATCAAATCCAAAAACAATATTTCATAAAACAAAATGGTACCTTACCTGAAATTAATATTACTATTATTAATGGGCAATCTCTTGACAGTAATTTGTCTGTTATCCACCAAAACACCGCGGTAAAAAACGGCATCACTACTACTACCACCGCGTCCTCCGATGACATTGTCGTCGGCGAAGCCATTGGTGGCCACCCCCAACTCCGCCGCCGTAAACACGCTCAACCCTCTCCTCGTCGCGTCCACCGACGACGACGACTCCGCGGTGGCCGCACTCCCACGCGCCGTCCCGCTGCCGTGACTGGACCACCGGTCCGATATGACCTCCGGCTTCATCATCATCATCTCGGCGCTGTTGGGCAGCAACCTCCGGTCCATGGAGGAGCTGCTGCAACAGACGTGGCTCTTGTTCTTGTAGGAAATCGGTAATTTTGTTCGGCGGCGACGGCGACGGGAGATGATGCAGAGACAGAGGAGGGTGAAGAACAGAGCAATGAGGAGTATGGAAATGAGAATCAAGACCCATAATTGGATGCCGAAGATGATAGGAGTTGACAGAGAGATCTTGTGGTTGTTTGATTTGTCTGATGACATGTTTTTGATTATAAAGATATGATGATGATGACGACGATTGATTGAAATGGAGGAGAAACAGAGCTGTGGTTTTTTTTTTTCTTTTTTTTTTTTTAGTTTTTTTTTTTAGAGTTAAGATGAGGAAGATGATAGAAGCAGTTGAGTTATTGGATAGGTTTGTGTAAGTTCAAATTTTGTAGAATAACAACTGACCAGATTTTGCGATCAACTGGAATTGACTTGGAGTTGGACCAACTATCTCTGTTTTATTCTTCAAATTTCCCAAACTTAACAATAAAAAGCTTGGGAAGGTTAACTAGTTTACAGTTTGAATTATAAATATTATTCTTGATTAAAAATTTCAAATGAAAATTAGATTCTCATTATTTGTATTATTTTTTATTTCCATTTCATTCTTTTTTTTTCTTGAATAAATTCGATTCTTTTTTTAATTTATATGTTATAAACAGTTAAAATCACTTCAATCATGTATTTGGTTATGAATAAGAATTTGATATGATACATTTATTTATTTGAATAGAAAATTACAATGATTTAAAAAAATTGAGAACAAACATGTGTATTTGAGAGATGATAATTCTATCTATCCACATTAGATAAAAGTCCAATGTATAGTACAAGGAGAATCAATCCAAATTTTATATGAACCCCTAGTTTACATCAAATCAACTATTCTAAAAGCCTCTCTCAATGACACGCCTCGTTGACTCTGAGTTTCTAAAGACCACTACAGTCACAGTGTATGTTATCAAAGGAGTTTTGTGGTTGTAGGGGTCTTGGAATGATCAGCTTCACATTCAGAACTTTTTGGACTTGGGCTTTTACGTGTACACATGCACTTTGGTACCTAGGGCCTACACACCACTAAGCAAAAATTAAGGTGCAAATCTCAAAGTGAAAAAATGATTTATACCTCAAAACTTGAGGGGAGTACAAGTACTCAAAATCAAGATGTAGGAAATAAAGATTCGCCTTGTGATTAATTGTTGATAATGCAAGTGGACTTTTATGATGTCATGAGTTCAATGGTAATATCATTCACCAAATGGTGTTGTTGTGATGGTGTGGCGACGAAAATTGCAATGACATAGCGTCGCGCCATGAATGAGGTAGTTATCTTGTTACTACTGAAGACACACATTGGAACATCATAGCTTAAGAAAAGACTAAAGGTTGAATCTAGGAGGTTGTTTCGGGATGTACCATGTTTAGAACTTTCACTCGTACTTACCAATCGGTCGAAGTAAAAAAAAAACTAAAAATGCGTATGAGGTTACCAGTTGGGCATTACTTAGAATAACTTCAAGGATCCAGACGGCCCAACAATCAGTGAGGTGTCCATGACAAGGCTTGGAGCGATGCAGAGTGTATACACGTCCACGAGGATCCCACAATGGGCTCATGAAGCATCGAGGTCCCATGGGGAGGTTTGTGAATCCTAGAAGTCCCATGCGTAGGCGTATGAAGCATTGAATGATTAATGTGTAAGCGCATAGAACATTAGAGGTCAAATGTGTAGGCACATGAAGCGTTGGAAAACTTATACATAGGTGTGTGAAACTTTTGAAGGCTTATGCATAGGTGCATGAAGCGTTGAATGGCTTGTATGTTAGCATGTGAGGCGTTGGAGATCTCACACATTGGTATGTGAAGCGTTTAAGGACCTATAAGAGGTAAGAGATCCATTTACGAGAAGTGGCGGGCAAGGCGGGGTTACATATTGTGTGGGTCGTTGCATGACATTGTTGAAGAGGTCACGGGGTAGGCACGTATAGACATCATCAATGGAAATATATGGGTCAACCCTCGTGGAGTCGGAATTCACTTGTGAATTTTCATGCATCATCAAAAATCATAATTACTTCTATTGTTTATAAATTTAACATAACGGATATGAAACTATAATGAAAAAATACTGTTTTTTTTTTGGCTCATATGAGTAATAAATTTAAAATGGTTAAAGAAATTAAAACACATGATAAACAAGTTGCTTCAAATACTTAAAAGTTGGATTATCTCAAATACTGGGAATTGATAAACAAAATGTCTTTTAAATTGAAAATATTCTACCTAGGAGAAATTAAACAAATAAAATTAAACTGCTGGGTGAAATTAAATGCAAGCATCTAATGGCAATATCCATTTATATTTGAACATAGTATTTGACAATATGGCCACCCATAAAACCTACAAGATCCAGATGTTTCCATTTGAATAACATGGCATTGACAACCCATATATATGAACATCTTACAGAACCCAATGTAACCCAATTTGAACATCTTAAAAACCTTACCAATTACTATATATGCTTTGCTATGTCAAGTCTGATGTAGGCTTCATCCTCTAGTATTTGTATTTTTGTATACCAATATAACATGCAACTGCAAATCTGCAATGAATGAGATGTGTGTCTCCAGTTTGTCTTCCAAAATTTTCACTACGGCTTCTCGAAATGGACTGTCTTGCTCAAACAAAGCTCCTCTATCACTCCATCATCCAATTGTTTCTGTATTGGCTGCACTGTGATCTCATACAGCTTCGGCCACAGTTTTCCCGTCACTGCAACCAGAATATGGGCACTCAGCTATAATTCCCAGCAAATAAAGCTTAAAAAAGATCAGCACACCAGGAGATGGCACGAAAACTCGTAACTCAAACAGAGAGTACCATAACTCAGAAGAACCCCCTCCGTCCCAAAATGAGCTAGTGTCCATTCTCTTATTTTAGTTAGTTATGCAAGAATCACTAACAATATCCCTAAGTTATAGCATGTGCCTCTTGAGTTTGTTTCAAGAAGAGTTAACATGAACACTCATTTTGGGACGGAAGTAGTAATAAACAAACATAAAGTTAGGGAACTGCAAAAGGAGCAAAAACAGTCTAAGAAATAACCTAATACATAAAAATAAATAAGGGCTATTCTCTGTATATAGGGCAAATAACTTGAAGATAGCACAATAAAAAATAAGTCTTTAAACCACAAATCAAATCAAGTAAGCAAGATAGAAAGCAGGGCATTGCTAAAGAGAATAACTTCTGATCATCCATTAAATGATAAAAGTTCAAAGAGAATCTTGCCCTCAGAGTAGGAGTGGAAAATGTGAAATTTAGTGGTTTACTACGAGCTGTATTTGGATGATTCATTCCTGTAATGTAAATATAAAAAGTGGTACCAATGATGGGAAGATAAGGAACATATTTTTAATATAAAATTGTTTTAGTGCCTGTGCAAAAGCTGGACACTGACAACAGACAAATTACAAACCGGATGCTACACCTACCAACCTAATGTAAGATGGGAAAAGATATCAAGGTCATGAGAGTATTGATAACAAAAACTTCCCCAATTTATGAAGCATATAGATGAAACATCGCGCATGTAGATGAAACTAACTGTTTGGTTGAGTGGATTCCATAACCAAGTCACTTGTGAAACTTCGGATTCTCAAACAATTCATGCATCCTACTGAAGAGATGAATATGGATATGGATGTGGCACAACAATTTTTGGAACTTACCGAAAATGCGTTTTTTGTCACTATCCCATGCTATGCCATTTAAAACATCAATATCCTAAAATAAAAAATATGGATTAGAAAAGCCAAGAGACCTTATACCAACAGAACCAAATAAGGACGAAGGGCACTTGACAGGAAAAAAAAAAAATCGAAATGTGAAAACTATTGATTTTCCTTCTTCTCTTTTCCCACAATAGTAGTACTATTAATCTTGGTTCAAGAGCTTACTTTATTCCCAGAAGCTATCAGTCCTGCCCTGCAAGGTACAAATAGGAAGGAGTGATTACAGAAGGGAGAGAACAACTCAACTCAAGCACCACAAAGAAAACTTAAATATATCTCATCGTTGAATGAACAATAAGAATCACTTGATTATAAACATGAGAGGGAAACCAATACCTTAAGTTTTGTAGTAGAATCCATCCAAGCACGAGACCATCTTTATGCGATATTCTAGCAATGCAGTCAGTCTATACGGAGGTTAATTAATTTTAGAAGGTAATCCTAGGAACAGAGAATACTCTAAAGCAACAATTGTTTCTGCCTTATGTAAAAAAACTAATTCCTCTATCCAATTGCGAGATATTTAACAAACAAGAACCTCGTGAATTAAGCAAGTGGGACAAAGACTTTGTGCTAAAAGACTAGGCATTAAGAAGAGCATAGTGATTCTTTGAATGAGGGCTACGGAACCATTGTTGCCATTGACAAATTGTGCCCCAAATGCAACACAGATGAAACAGGATCTAAAGGGTGGGTCAAACCAAAATTCAAGAAGTGGAGAAGCAATGAAGCATCTTAGGTTGGTTGGCCATTCAGGGGTCTTTCTGTATGGTAAAGTAGATATTGTAGCTTTCAAACTTTTTTCTCAAATGCACTAAAGCATTTTGATCAATTCGGGGGCAGGCTTGCAATCTACTATCATCAATAATACGGGAATACGAGAACTCTTTCAGAGATAGGCTACCAAATAATAATAACTGATGCTGAACTTGTAGATATATAATGAATGCCCATCACTGGAAAACCCGGACAGGTACATGATGTGAGGACATACCAGCCAAACATTTGCCCATACTTCACCATTTATAAACTCCAATTCATTGAGGTTGTGCACTTCCTGACCATTGTACTTGACAATTTGCTTTTCAGTAACTGCATTGAAGAAACCAAGTCGAGAAAGTATACAGTTGATGAAAAGGAGAAGTAAGACTTAAGTATATAATATTTGATGTTAAATGTTCAAGTTTGGGTTTGGATTTAGTGCTCATGTTTATTTTTAGGAGTAACTCAAAGAAAAACAAATGAATAATTAAAAATAATAATAAACAGGGGTTGGGGTGAGGAGGAGATACAAAATAATACTATGAAACCTTTAAGTGTTTCAGGATCAATTTGATACAGTGTTGAAGACCCATCACTTCCATACAATACATTCCCATCAGTCGCTAGTCCCCAACCATCTTCCATATGATGAGTAAACTTCTCAAACTGCACCAAGTTAAAGAGTGAAAGTTATTACCGCAGCATAAATTATTGAGGCATCTAAGGAAAGATGCTCCTTATTTGAAAAAGAAATAAAAATTGCCTGGAGAAACATTATGAAAGCTATCTAGGATTCGGCAAAGGGAAGAACATCAACACTGAAAAACTAATAAATGGATGAAGCTGTCCATCTCAAAAAAGAAATATCAATATTAACATATTTGTAAATTAAAAAGAACTAGTATTAAGACAGCACCCTGAAACCCAAGTAGTAATAACTTAGGGGAATAAATAGGAACTTCCCAAATATTTTCATAATAACTTACACTCACTTTTGAGACTTTTTTCATTATGAGAAATTACTCAATGCTTACATTGAACCCTTAAGTGGATATGGAACAATGAAAAAAGTTACTAGAACTGCATAAAATAGAACAGGATACATGAGGATAAAAAGTATGGTGCACAAACTTTGCTTAGATTATTCCGGTTGTATATGTAGCCAGTTTTCTTCAACCAAGTTACTTGGAATAGCCTACAAAGGAACATAAAAATACTAGATCAGAGCTTCCCCGTGAACCTCACTGAATTTTAACGCTACATGAAGTTACCAATTGCAGATTTTGAATATATCAAGCAAATAAGAATGCTCACATCATAATGAAGGAAAAGCGTGAAAAATAAATACATTTACCCTTGAAACTTAAAAGAGAAGAGACAATTGAACTGTCAATCTTTCCATGTTCATGGTCATTGTTTGTTCTATACTTTAGGTAGTATTAGATATGATTTTAATAAGCCAAGCAAACACATATTAAATCAAATGTATTAAGAAGCAATTATGACCTGTAATTGTTGTGCAAGAGACACTGGAGCACAACTCATTTATTTGTTATCACCAACATTGTGTAATATGAACCTTACCCATGGGAATTGTGAACTAAATAATATAAGCACATCAGAACAGTCACTAATCCCATTTATAACGTAGTGCAAAGTTAAATCATAAGAAACAGATGCCTTAACAGTCTCAGATTATTGTTTTAACTTAATGATTAGGTTCCTTAGGTGGCTATCTATAAAGCAATGCTACAAGTTAATGTTAACTTCTCTTCCGGGAAGAGTCTCCCCTTGCTGGATTGTGAGAAAAGTTGAATTGAAACATGAAAACAAACAAATATTGATTGTCTTGTGTTCTTAGAAGTTCAAATATGATATAGATTTTTGTAATCCACAGAGGGTCATTTTTGTGCATAATCTTGCACCTGCTTTTGCAGGTACAAAACGACGAAATATAAAGTATTTGGATTTTGCTTCTATAATTCAACTTTTTAGATTTTCTTGTTTGCTGTGTCCATATCAGGTCACTACCTACTTCTGCATCTGTGTTTGGCTTTGTTGACTAATGTGTTTGTGATTAGTTGTACAACTGCATGGTCAATGCATAAGATTTTTTTTTAATGTCTTGCCGAATGCTAAGTACTCAACAAGTTAGTACTTTGACTTCTTCAGACTTAGCAATAAAAACAATTCTAGATCATAGTCTCTCAACATGTAGATTTTGTCTAAAAAGTGGCATGTCAGTTTTCACATAGGCTCATACGCCAAAGCACAGGACTTATTAATCAAGTTAATGCTTTGGTTTCCTCAAACTAGTGACGCTAGTGAATCTAGGTCCTCGTTTCTTGACGAGTGTTGAAGTATCCCACATTGAAATAGTGTGAAGTTATTGAGCATGTCATATATTAGTTGGGTCATCCACCTATTTGCCTATTCTTTTGGATAGTAGGATAATTTAACACAATATTAGAGTTGATTTGGCATGGGATCTATGTGCATTTGTTTCGCCTCCTGTTATTTCCTGGTCAACGTGCACGGTTTGTTGTTGTGTTGTCCACATTAAAAGAATGTGAAGTTAATGACCACTAGATATACTAGTTGGACACCCCACCTATTAGCTTAATCTTTGGGGTTAGGGTAGAGTAACAACCAGCATGTTAATTCATACACAGGCTCGTACTCCAAAGTCCGAACCACAGGACTAATATATCAAGTATACCAAAAGATGGAGGGAAAGGTTATTGTATTTGATATAAAGAAAACATAATAACAAATAGAAGTTAAACTACACTTGTAAAATGTCATTGTGAGTAAGAACTGATACAAAAACTTGTTCATTCATTGCATCAGGTTCGAACCACCATTTCTTGATCTAGTATAATTTGATAACCAATTCATAGCAGAATTCAAGAAATAGATATGCTTTACTTTAAATTCAAACTTCAAAATCAGTTTGTACAATAATAAAGAAAACTAAACCATCGCATTATAATTTCCTCACAAACCTTTCACCAAGAAGAGTTAAACCTTCTCCAAAATCAGAGTTATCCATCTTGTGAAGAGCCTCAACCTACACATAAGGATTAACGATAAGAAAATTTCTGTACAAAATCCCGCTAATGACAGCATATGGCAATTAACTAAATGAGTCTGTGTGTTGTATGTGCCAGCAGCCAGCACATGTATCAATTATTCCTTAAGTAATTTAAAATTTGTCAAGCAAAGCACTCCATAACTTCATTCCTAATTAGATAAAAAAAAAAAAAAAAAGGCACCTCTTATTCAACAGAGTAGTAGAACTATACAAAAATATAAATAAATCATGTTGCACGCTTTGAGTAAGAAAATAGAAACAACTTTTTCTTGCTTACGGTTCTTGATATTCTTACCAATTTTCCGATAAACCATAAATGTGTTAGAGGTATTTTTTTAAAAGTCTTATTCATGCTCTTTGTTCTATCAATCTCTTGGCCACTTATTCCCTTCCTCAAATATTGCAAATAATAATAACTGAAGTCAGAGTTCCGACGAAGAAAGAAAAAACACTGGCAACTCTTGTACTAAAGAATGGCCAAGCTCACTCCTTATAAAACCACTTCTAGGTTGTATTTATAAACGTAAGAGAAAGGGTTAATTACAGTTCACTACCTTGTACCTAAGCCCATTTGCACTTCATTACCCTCAATTACAAAATTAACTATTCACTACCCTCAATTACAAAATTAACTATTCACTACCCTCAACTTTCCAAACATTTGCAAATCGTTTTTCCGTCTAATTGTCGTCAGTTAAAAGATGAAAAGACGAAAAAGCCCATAACATTTCATAGTGTAGGGCAGTGAAATGTTAGAAGTATGAAGTACATGGTAGTGAAATGTTAGAAGTGCAAAGAGTAGAGTGAAATGTTAGGGGCATTTTCGTCT
>JAYMTK010002169.1:0-14445 GCA_036897405.1 Pelargonium myrrhifolium | reverse complement strand
GTTAACCGTTATGTTTTTGTTAATTTTAATTACATTTTTGCATTTGTTCTATTTTTTTCATTTATTATTTATTAAAATATTTAATTACTAATATCATGGGCATTTTGGTCATTTATACTTTCTAATTGATTTACCGGAGTTTTTTTAACAAACATAACACTCTACTTATCGTGACTTACGGACACTCATTTAACAAACATAACTGACTTACCAGACCACTAATTTACCGAGACTTACCGATTTCGTTACCTACTTACCGAAACTTACCGGCATTGATCTAGGCGAAACAAACAAGCACTAAGTCGATTGACCTCCGTTTCACCTTAAATAAATTATATTTCAATTATATACCCTTGATTTTGCTGCAATGACCTATATGCCCTCCTGTACTGGACAGGTGGGGCTCTTAAGTACAGTTGCAATAAATGGAGGGAAAAGGCAACAGCATATGATCCCAACCCAACACACTGTGATTGTGAGCTAAGCTCTTGTTCATATTCATTACTAAGCCCCCAAGACCAGGCTCCTCCTTGACTTGACTTGACCATCTTGGTGCCTGCCTGGGCTTCAAAAGAAAAGGTCAGTGTCATTTTCTCTGCGATCCCTTCTCTCAACAATACTGCTTCTTCTTTTCTGTTTTTACTGCTAAATGCATTCTCTATCAAATTCGGTGGATTAATTGGAAATGATCCGCGATTTGGGGAAAAAGTTCGCAGCTTTGCTGAGCCCTCATCGCTGTTCATGTTTTACTCTCAATTTGTGCTGTGGACCTTTTTGTTTTATGCATTTTTGGGTTTCTTGATTTACTTGTTTTGTTATGCTGGGTGAAGCTCATGAGAGAGGAACTGTTGTTTCAAATGCCAATCTTATTTTCTTAAAACCAAAAGGGTATTTACTAAGTATTTATCACTTTCTTATGTCCCAAATTTTTAATTGGGACTAATACTTCCAATTTAAGCCATCTAAACCTATATAGGAAATGATAGCAGGACTTGTGGTGTATTTGAGTTGTAAAGTTGAAGTTGATTTTATTTTATTTAGGAAGTAAGGCTTACTTTGTGGTGTTTCTTTCTTAATCTGTTCGGATTTTGGCAAGAACTACATAACGAATCTGTCATTTGTTTACTATACTTTACAGTTTTTCACTTTTTCACAGATTCAAATAGGGCCTTAGAGTCTAGTCAATTGTAGTTAAAGGCTTTTTGGCATTGTTATTGGCATGTCTCTTGCTTAACATGGATTTTGATGGGTGCTGAACTGAATTGTTAGAAAAATCATCATACATGCTTAATTTATTGTATCCTATATGTACTTATCAGCCGGGGGCAATAAGAATGGATGATGGCATTTATGCTTTATCCTAGGAAGCATCTTTTATTTTTGTTCACCTTGCAGCTTTTGTTTTAACGATTCTTGTGGGAACGTCTTTGAAGTGAAATAAAAAGAGAAACGAGGATATTTTTAGTGCATCAACTGATACAGATTATTAATGTTATTTCCTGCATTTCTTGCCGCCAATTTGAGTATGATATTAATTGCATTTCTTTGCAGCTTGTTTCGGGGGTTCATGATTTATTACTCTGATGATCTTCTATCTCAGCTGCATTCATTAGTCATTTGCAGTAGCCATACTTGGAATTACTGAGAAGTAAACTAACTTTTGTGATATATAAAAGTAAAAGATGAACCAAGTTGTGTTGGAGGCTCTTCGAGAGAAACGGGCTGCTGAAAAGATGATGACTAATGGTGATTCTGTTGGTGCCAGAGATAAGTTACGGAAAGCACAACAGCTTTGTCCTGAACTTGCCAATGTTCATTCGATGTTGGCTGTCTGTGATATACTATCTGCTGCTAATATCAAGATTCCAGGTTGTGGGGTTGATCACTACTGGGTTCTTCAGGTTACTCCCTCATCCACTTACTCTAATATTAGGTGTCGTTACCAGAAGCTTACAACATTGCTGCAGCCTATACAGAAGAAGTTCCCTGGCACCGAATTGGCTCTGTTGCTAATACAAGATGCGTTCTCAGTGCTTTCAGATGAAGGAAAACGCTCAGCATTCAATTTGAAACGGGGTGGAAGTTTGGAACAATATGGGTCTCTTGATGTTCAAGCATCTTATACCCATAATATGTCAGATAAAGAAACAGTAACTACAGCTTTAAGCTCTTTCCATTGCAAGGAGGTTTCAAGTCAAGATGTGGGTGAAAGCACCAGAGCAACTGATGTGCTTACCGAAAGGACTGCTTCAGTGAGACCTGATATGCTAGATTATGTTATTAGTGGCATACAACATAAACGAAACCAGTTATTCGCTGATGTGGACTCCCAGGTTAACTTCAGTTTAGACAGAGATACATCTGCTGAAAGTGTAATATCATCAACACTGTCCCATTCTAGCAGTTCAGAAACGAATTTGTCTTGGCCTTCAAAAGATGTGGTACAGAAAAGGTCAAATCAGGACTTTTATGACTTTGACAAAAATAGAGATTCAGAGTTTTTTGAGCCAGGTCAAATTTGGGCTGCTTACTATAAAGCGAATTTGCATCATGGTTGTAAATATGCTCGAATCACTGCCAATTCAACACCAGGAGTTTCTGTTACATGGTTGAAACCAGTTCCTATTAGCTGTGATGAGAGAAGATGGTGTGACAATGGCCTGCCCGTTGCTTGCGGGTCATTTGAATTGAATCCAGAGATGAGTGAAGAGGTCAGTGGGACCTCAGTTTTATCATACAAATGCTCTTGGGTCCATGGTGTGACTGAAGAACAATACGAGATTTATCCCAAAAGTGGTGAAGTTTGGGCGTTATACAAGAATTGGAACCTAGATGAATGGGCGTTTAATCCTAATTCTGTAAGAGCATGCAAATTCGAGTTGGTTGAAATTCTCTCAGATTTTTCGAAATATTTAGGTGCAGAAGGTGCGTGGTTGGAGAAAGTGGACGGCTTCAAAAGCATATTCCAGAGGAAAACAATTGGAGGAAGTCCTGTCATTTGTCATATCCCACCACAGAATGTGTACATATTTTCTCATTATGTGCCATCATATAGATTTGTCGGTGGAGAGATTGACAAAGTTGTTGAAGGAATGTTTGAGCTCGACCAGCTGGCCTTGCCAGATGATATGTTTCAGAATGTTGGCAGCAAAAAAGCAGTGGAGGGCCATCCGAGTGGGTTTACTCCTTCAAGAGCACTTCCTTCTTTCCAGACGAGCTCAGAAACTGAACCATTGATGCCAAGTTGGTCGCCAGATGATTTTTTTGTAGGTCAGGTATGGGCGGTGTATGGTGGAAAAGATCTGATGCCTCGCCAATACAGTCGTATAGATAAAGTAATATCAGAGAATCAAGTGTGCGCTACATTGTTGGAACCTCTAGTTATTGTTGACTATGAGATTGACTGGAAGAGAAAGAACTTACCCATCGTTTGTGGAATATTTAAACTCAGTGGAACCAGTGTCTGTCTTCAAATGTCACAATTCTCTTATTTAGTGAAGTGCCAAGAGAGCGTAGATAAACCAGTCTATGCCATTTACCCGTTGAAAGGTGAAGTCTGGGCTATGTATAAGAACTGGAGTCACAAGTGGTTACAGTCGGATCACGACCAGTACCAATGCCAAGTAGTCCAGATTCTGTCTGACTTCACAGAAGGAGATGTGATAACCATAGCCAAGCTGAGAGAGGCAAAGGGCTGCCTGACCTTCTTCCAAACGCAGGAACATGAAGGTTTTACGTTGACTCATGCAGTTCCGAGATCTGAGGTTCTTGGCTTCTCTCATCGAATTCCTGCTTTCAGAGTTCCTGGGATTGGATCCTATGGTGTTCCAGAAAGCTCTTTGCATTTGGAGCCAAATGCTTTACCACCCAAGTATAGAAACTAGTACAGGAGAAAAGAGTGAGTATTGTGTTGTGTGCATCTGTTAACTGACATAGGACATTAGTGTAAAATTTTCTCTCTTAAACATACTGACATTAAAAACAAGAGGTTCACTGTAGTTTGTCATGTTATCAAGAAACAGTATAAATTGATTTAGAGCTCACTAGGCCAATCCCAAATACAGTTCCTACATTGCTTGAATTTTCTTTAGGTTACGTCTGATCGCATGAAATTGATATAGAAGTGAATTAGATTTTGAAATTCATGATATTTAATCAACTTAGATTGGATTCCGAAATTCACTGTGATATTTTCCCATATACTCATGAACTCCTTCATCCTGTTTTCAAGCCTCAAGTGCACTCAAAGCATGCGCTGACATGTGGTGAATATTAGTAGTAATTATAAATACTCTCTTCTTGATAAGAGGAGAGGATCTTCACAATTGCATTTATTGCTTCTCTTTGTACTTTGTCTTTTTAAACCTTCTCTAAACTTTATGATTTCCGGTCGAAATCTTACCCTCACGCCAAAAGCAATGTCCAATAAACGCATTTGAGATCTCCGTTTTTGGTGCGTTGCCTCACGCAAGTCACGTATTCAAAACAATCAATTAGACTTAGAATGACAATTACGATAATTTATTAACACGTGAACATGACAACAAACATGACATGAATTATAGGAAGACGTTCAAATATAATAATACATAGAAGGTCAAGCAAGCCCCGACTCCTGACTGAAAAATCTTCGACACAAAACAAGTCTAGCCATGCTGCAACATTGTATACATTCTCACTGCAATTTCTTAATTTTACTCGAAAGCTACTATGAAGGTGCGAATTTCCATTGGAGCAAGATCCACAACCAGCTTTGCTGGATCAACAGGTCCACCCCTTGACACTTGAGGTCCTTCAGAAGATTCTTCTACTTTCCACACTAGTCTCTTCTTCTCCATTTCTGCTCTTTCTTGATTTGCAGATAGACTCATCTCTGTCACCTTGTTTATCTGAATTCATGCAAAAGCATAAATATATAATGGAATGGTAAGAACAAATTAAGGAGTCTTTTTGTTAAATATATACCTTCTTGTCTGTGAACAGCTTTTTCAGTTCTACACTTGCCATGAATGACAGATCTTTGTCCTCCCCAATCTTGCATTTCAAGCACCAAACAATGAGTCACAGAGTTGGAATGAGGATTCCATATATACTTCAAGGTTATTATATACAATGGTAAAAGAAGTGAGTATAGCAACCTCATATAAGTGAGCCAACCGGAGAAGAACTGTCCCATCTTCTAGCTCCTGAAGTATTCAACCAAAGACAGAATCATGGATCAATATTTAGCAAAGAGAAAGTAACTAAATGATTAGTCTAGTAAAGAATCAATTACCTGGAGGGTTATCAATGCTACATTATCAGGTAAGGTGTAGGAAGGATCTATTCCTGAAAAGGTTGAGACGCGGGAGCTTGCATAGCCATCTCCATCCTGAAATAAAACAACCGGTCACACATGAGCTACAAATTTACTATTCTGTCACTCTTATTAGTAATGACAATGATCATCCAAGAACAATATTGTCAATCACCTGCTCAGCAAAGGCTAAGAGAAACGGAGAGTATATCTCCTGACCAAATGATCGACGCCATTTAGCACCCTCTCCCAGCGGATCAATTCTGATGTAATACTTCCCTACAATCTGTTAAAAACTATATTACCTCAGCAAACCAAATACTATTCAGTGGAAACCCAACAATGCATAATAAATACTTTGCTCTTACGGTTAGTCCTGCACATTTGTCAGGAATGCAAACTGTTTCATTTAGTGCCTCCCCAACGCCTCTTGAATCGTCGTGGAGCAACCTCCTACATATATAATAACAAGGGAAATTTCATGGTATTACAAAGAAATGGTTCAAATAGAGGAACTTTAGTTTGTGTTTATGTTAAATAAGAAACCTATGGAGCATCATTTCCAGTTGTCCATCCACAATGCTGGATCCCCCCACAGCTCGGTCTACTAAGATTGATAGCTCTGTGCTTTCGTCCTTTAAGTAAATTCCGAGATTAATCTGAAACGACAAGAATTTAAACCTTGTAATGCGATGAATGGAGAAATTTATAGTGAATTTAACTAAGTAACTGAACTTGAAAATGTTTTATAAATGTTCAAAGGCTAGGCTGCAGAGATTGCACATTTGCACAATGTAACAAGATTTGATGTTTTAATATTGAACATACTGGATAGTAATTTCCTGCAATGGGTTGGTTCACTTGCAGCTTCCAGTCTTGTCTGTAGTCTCGAATCTGAAAAACAATTGTTCTTATAAAAATATGTAGAATAAAACTTTTGAGTTACACTCTTCTAGATTCAATGCTGTGCCATAACTTAATGACAGTGCTACAACCAGCTAACAATGAAGTTGAGTGCAAAACAAACCCTTTCAATGAAATCTCTCCCATTAGAGTCTGTATAGAATGTTTTGTTGCTTTTCAAATTTGTTGTAACCTTTGTTACAATCTCTTTGCCAATTCCATCCTCTATTGGTATAGGCCCAACCTGAAATTGAGAATATTTTGTTGGCATAAGCAGCTCATTTCTTAAACCAGTAAGAATTTTTACACTCAGAGAAAGATAAATGTTGCACTCACAGTGAACTCAACTTCAGCATGATTTTTTCCCTTGAAAGTCCTAGTTACCTGATTGTGCATGAAATGGTTAAGTAAAAATAATTCTCAACATGTTTGTGACAAGTTGAATTACCTGATATATCCAAGGATTGATCCTCTGATGTACTTCATCCAATACTGGTCCTCGCAGAACCGTAAAAGGAACCTGAGATGTGATTGGATACGTTCCATTTGGACGGAAGATGTATGCTCCAGAAGCCTTAAAAAGACAAGTTTGAATTGTTTCTTTCACAAACAAGAAAAACAATAATGGTTGGGAGAGATGAGTAAACTTTGCCACTACAGACTTTTAAAGAGATTAGCTAACCTGAAAATCTGGAGCAACACTTCCATCGTCTCCAGCGTAAAATATGTATGATTGCTCTATATATTCACTCACCTTAATTTGCAAGTTGAAACAAATATGAGGCACTTGTATATATATAGAGAGTTAAAAGGAGAGTATAGTAGCACATGTGTAAGCATTTCAGCTGAACTAACAAGTTACAACTAAAAAATGCAGATTCAGATAATGAAAACCCACAAAGATGTTTTAACTTCTATGAATCAAAGAACAGTGAATTATCAACCAAATGACATACCAAGCTCTGGTTGTTACGATATTGAATGAGTTTTCCTTCATTTCCAGAATAAAGAAGTTTCAAATTCCCGGGTCCAACTTCTATGATTGTATCATTTAGACTCCCTTCCGACTTGTACATTATCTCTGAAGGAGTAGCTGCACCTGTAACAGAACAAGAATGACAATACAACCATTGAAAAATGTTGACCCCATAGCTCCTTAATTTGCATCAGTTAAGTGTTCCAACAATCAAATAATTAACCTGTCTGTTTAGCACTTGAGATAGTGTAAGTGCTGAAACCAAGAGGTGGCACAGTTGCTGAAAATGCAAGCCAATACTTAGGGGTCACACTTGGAGATTGCCCCAAATAGGCCATAGTATAGTAGTTCCTTATCTCCACAGAGGCATTAAGTAGAGGTAGAATCTGTGACTCAATTTCTTTCCCGCTCGAATCCAGAACTGTGACATTCTCACTGATAACCTGTGACGGGATTGCTAATATTAGATGATGCGACAAATGTTAACAATGAAGTATTAGATCATGCAATCAAGATAGCAAAAGCTAAAAAGATGTCTATTGACTTTTGAATAATCATTTGTGCACTGGCTATTTGTTATTATAGCATGTCATAGGAAAGAAATACTCACAGGAATTCTTATAACATCTTCTCTTTTCCATCCCAGAGAATTATAGACAACAACAACCTAAAGTTGGAGAGAATATATCAAGAAATCATTTATTTCAAATGCTATGCAATAAACATTTTCCTAATCGTCGAAAGTGAAATAACGAAAAGGAAATGAAATGGTAGTGTACTATTCTGCTTACCAGGCTTTTTCCATTCGACAGATTAACTTCTGATGGAGGACAATAACTTATATTCAACAGCGGACACTGGAATTCAAATAAATAAACATGAGCTAAAAGAACAAGAAATACAAGAAAGAATTATTCAGCATATGAGAACAAGCTCTACTTCACTCTAGAATTAAAAGGAAACAAAGTTGGTAAACTGAAAAGAAATAATAGTTAAACAAAAATATTAAGCTAGTTTAAAACTCCAGTTGATACATAATCTTGGTTTCATTATAATATAGCATATACATAACTTTGAATAACAGTTATAATGTATTTATATAATCTTAAAGCCAATAAGAAAAGGGGTTATCATAAAATTTGCCTGCTGAAAATTGGTGTTTGGACTCCCACAACCAGTTTTGGATGCTGACTCTGCCAGGCAGGCAAGTGATGTTGCAACTACCTTCTCAGCCTACAAAAAAGACAATGAATTAGAGCAATTAGAGGCTAAACATATTTGAAGTGAGCACTAGAAATCATATCCATACTTCTGTGTAGCCAATAGCCAGTCGTTTTGCGTAATCATTAGCTACATGTTGTTTCTCTGTACCCGTAACTGCATCATGATGTTGGGCAATTGCTAAAGCATCAGCCAAGGAGTCTGTATTAGGCCCGGTTTCACTCCGTCCCTGAAAGAATTCCAATTGTCGCGCGGCCTGTTCTTAAATGGAGACTCATGAGCATATAGTTCAATATTCTGTTGCAAGACTTGAAGAAAACTCACACATGAATCTTACCAAATAGTATCCACTCAACATTCTAACATATTGCTTAATGGCTGGTCTACTTGTAAAATATCCGGTCCAGTAAGCATTGGGGGCATCCGCATATCTGGTTGATGCATGCAAAAGTTGTACAATCAGATTAAACGACTAAAGAAAAACTACTATGTCTAGTCAAACAAGACCTTCAAGAAATTTGAACTCACGGAAAGAAGTCTTCAGTCTTGATTGGCCAGGACTCATTTGCTGCATATTTTGCATCAGTGTAAATTGACGGGGTTGAGTATAAGGCATTGACCCGCCCATCCTACAATAATTCCAAACAAGCATTTCCATTAAGAAGCTAAACTAGCTACAAAAGTGTTACAAAACACTTGAAATTTGCATCCCAAAAGAATCTGACATGAGTCTATTTATAGTAAAAACTAAATCGCATACTAACAAATATCAAAGTACTAAGAAGGCGCTATGTTTACTAAAGACCAAACAAAGCTATGTAATAAAGAAAGGCATGTATTATATTGACTTTGACGAAAACTGACTTGATTGACATAATTGATGAACTTGTCCAATTGCCGGAACCATGTTAGTGCGTACTGATATTGAAAATCTGTCCCCATTGTCCACATGACATGATTTGTGCGAGTAATGTTGGCCTGAAAAGAATAAGTTAAAGAATTAATCTGGTAAACAATTCTGAGTTCTCTGCCTGAAAGTTTTAGATTGCTCTATGGACTTGTGGGCATGATAGCTAATTTTCATGTACTTGAACAAGTCAAACAGAAACAACCATCTTACTTGTGTTACTGCAGCAGCTACGAACTCATTGACACGCTCGGCAACATTGTAGTCAAACAAATCAGTGTCATCCTTCAAGGAAAATCAAAACCAACAGATAAGTTAATCCACTAACAAATGTTCAAGATTGTGTGAACAATAATAGACAAAAGATTTACCTGGATAAGAGGGGATTCGTCATCAACTTCAAAGTAAAAATTACTAGGAGGTTCATAATTTTCAGGGAAAGCACCAGCAAATATCTGCATGACAAGTCAGTAAGAACAAAATTAAGAATCTTAACGAACAAAACCATAAGAAATACTACTTCTGTTCAAGTACATTGTCATAACAAAAGAAAAAAGAGAGACAAAATTTGAATCATTCTCACCCGGGCAGATGATCCAAGACTTTTAGAGCCTTGCCAAACAACCTCAAGAGTCTTATCATCTTTCCGTTTAGCCCGGTCTTGGTAATCAATTCGCCCAAAGAAAAAAGAATCAAACCCAACCTAAACCCACAAATGGCAAGTCTTAAGTACTGAGAAGATCCACAAATATGTTTATATACACATTGCTAAGAAGTATCCATAAGGCTTACCTCTGCACCCAACAGGTAAGCCTGCACTGCAGAATGCCCAAAGGGATCAATTTGCCAACCAATTCTTGGAGTCACATTAAACTCTTCTTTAATAAATCGGTGCCCGAGAGTCGTCTGATCAATCATGTCAATGTAATGTGTGGCCGCCTCGTCATGCATGCACATACCCCCATTTCTGCAAACCAGAAAATACAGAAACCCCCAAACTAAGTGAAATAGAATTCATATTTAACAAAGCCAATAGCTATCCATGTGGAAGAGCATGCTTTTCTTGACAAATCTACTAATTACTATCAGATAATCAACAACCTAGGAAACCTTTTTTTCTTGCCATTAAAAATTTAGAAGTGTACAAGATTGTAACTATTTCATACATGAGCTCTAGTTGACCAGAGCTGACTAGCTGCTTAACTATACTCTGGACTACTTCACTCTGTTCCCTCCACCAACGCTGGAAAAATGCCTGTATAAAGTAAGGGAAAATAGGAATTCTCAATTTTAATGATTGAAACATTTGAACACATAACAATTCAATTTCTTTTAAAGACCAAATTGGGCATAAAGTCAATAATCATTGCCTGCTCAACATAGATGAATTTGCGGTTCTTATCAGCCAACAATGCCGGAACCAGAGAATCAAGCACATTTTGCACACAAGCACCCTACCAACAATATTAACAGAACCAAAGGTCAAATGATATGATACAGTACTAAACCAATACTAAAAAATGCAAACTTTAAGACTAGAGAGAGTGAAAAAGACCTGAATGCTATTGTTGGAGCCAACATAGTACTGATCAACAGTTTTCAACCAACCCACATCATCGTGCGTGTGAGGAACCAAGTGAACATTGATCTTCCCAGGAACAGTACCAGCAGTAGTATTGTACACCATGAACTTGGATTCCGCACGTGCTAATAAAATGCTCAAGAACAGAACCCACAAACACATTGAAACCGCCATGTATGCTTCTGGTGTTGCAAGGTGAAAGCTTGATTAGCTGATCGTGTTAAATACGAGCGAGGAAAGGCATTTTGGGATCAGTCGGGGATTCCGATGAAGACCCGCAAATGGGTTTGGCTGGTTGTTGTTGTTTGGTTATGAGATGGAGAATTTAGTTGAATAGAGACCATCAAGTTGCTTTCAGTGAAGATGGTGAAGACAGAGCTTGGAATTTTGGGATTGAGAAATTAAAAAGTTTTTTATTATCCAAGGAGTCCTAGTGATTGAGAGTGGTGTGTACGTGATGTTGAATACAGACAAAATCTTGGTCTCTTTTTGGGTCATCATGTCTGGTGACTTCATTTATTATGTGCATGACATTAATGATCATCTACCAGAGAGGTGTAGCTTGGTTTTCATGGCTGCTTTTTGAAAGTTAGTTTGGCTACTTGCCATGGGAGGATAGAGGCAATTTGGCGCCTCCTTCATTGCCAATCATTAACTTTACTTTTCAGGCGAAATATTTTTGTATCATCATTAATTTAGTAGATAGATATCGGATAATCTTTGTTTCCAACAAACATCAACGTGTGTCATGTCATTTCAAAATGTTGGTTCCGTGTTGATCACAAAAGTGTGTAGTGAGAATTGAGTCTAGTCGCGTTGTCAACTGAGCCACAATCCGTTAGCAAGAATTTATATATTATTAATGCTAGATTAATATTTATAGTTGTAATTTTCCATATTATCTGATATTTTGGCATGTTCATGAGATTCGTATAATTGATACGTATCTCCCATCTCAACGTTGACTAAAATAATTGCATGATAGTCCAAATTTGTGGATTATGTTTGCGTAAGTATGTGAAAATACGAATTCATCAGTTAAAGAAAAACATATTTGTTCATCCAAAAATATTAAAAAAAAAAATGAAGGGGTCCACAGGAAAAAATAATAATACTAACAATGGAATCTCCTCTTATCTTATCTTTCAAAAACGTTATCAACTAGCCACGTATTCACTTCCATCACACTACAGTCTACACTACACTACTCGCCGGCCGGACAGAGAAACGCAAAAAATGGCGTACTCTTCATCTCTGTCCTCTCCATTCTGCTTCCACGCCACCAACCCCACACCCCACCTAAACCCTAAACCCACTCCTCGATTCACTCCCTTTCTCACCCGACGGAGGGGCCCCGCCGTCGCCGCCCTCCCCTCCCTCGCCTTCGCCGACGTCGACGCCCCCACCATTGCCGTTATCGGAGGGGGATCCGTGGCCGCATTGGCCGCCGTGCTCTCTCTCACCGACCCCGAGAGGCGGCGCCGCCTCCAGGCGGAGGAGGTCGGCGGGGGCGACAAGGAGGTGGTCAGGGAGTATTTCAACAACAACGGGTTTCAGAGGTGGAAGAAGATTTATGGAGAGACGGATGAAGTGAATAGGGTTCAGCTCGACATCAGGCTCGGACACTCGAAGACTGTGGAGAATGTGGTCAAGATGCTTACAGATGAGGGGTCGCTTCAGGGAGTCTCCGTCTGCGACGCCGGTTGCGGGACGGGCTGTCTCTCGATTCCGCTCGCCAAGGAAGGTGCGGTGGTTTCCGCCAGCGATATCTCCGCCGCCATGGTTGCTGAGGCTGAGAAGCAGGTGAGTTTCTCGTTACTGTTACTGAATGTAGTCTATCTGTTTGATGAATTGCCTAAATGAAACTGAGATATTTCTTCTTCTTTTTTACTGATACATTAAGTGCTTATAGTCAGTGTCCTTGTTAGTTGTTTGTGTGATTACTGTGATTTCACTGATTTGGCTTTGCATTACACGTTAATGCTTCCAACAAAGAACAAACCCTTAGCATTTGATTACTTAGAAAGTAAGAAACTTTAATTTTTATGTGTAGAACTAAAAATTGTACCCTTAAATTCCCTTGGGTTGCGTTTGGTAACATGTATATGATTTGAAATTGAGTATTTCAAATACAAATACAATGTTTGGATAATCATAGATTTTCAAATGACATGGTAAGAGTTGTCATTTGAAATCCCATGTTCTAAGCATGTTTCAAATGCTATTGAATTTGACTCGAATCCAAATCCAAATTCTTGGAGTTACCAAACACTTTATTTGGCTCAAATCCAGCGTTTAAAATGAAATGCTAGTTCCCAAACACACCGGTTGTTGGGATAGTTAAGTGATGTGTATGAAACTATGTAATAGTACCCTTAAATTCCAATGGATTGCAGTCATTTGGGTAACTTATGTTTGTGTTCCAAACTTTATGCAGGCGAAAGAACAGCTCTCTCCAGAAGCAGTAATGCCAAAATTTGAAGTGAGTGACTTGGAGAGCTTAAATGGGAAGTACGACACTGTGGTGTGCCTAGATGTGTTGATACATTACCCCCAGAACAAGGCAGATGGAATGATTTCCCATCTTGCTTCATTGGCTGAGAATCGACTTATTCTGAGCTTTGCACCAAAGACATTTTATTATGATATACTGAAGAGAATAGGAGAGTTATTCCCAGGGCCTTCAAAGGCAACAAGGGCATATCTCCATTCAGAGGCAGATGTGGAGAGGGCACTGAAGAAGGTTGGGTGGAAGATTAGGAAGAGAGGCCTTATCACTACACAATTTTATTTTTCAAGGATCGTTGAAGCTGTTCCTGCATGAAGAGGAAGGAAGGTTAGAAATTGAGTTTTGCCTTATTCCACTTGTTGTGTCTGTAGAAATGTTTAGGATAACTCTCAAGCAATTTGTAGAGCCTAATATTCCCTCATTGTTGTCATTCTATGCGCGTATTTATATGGATATATAGTGTATACTAGATGTCTCTTAAATCTTAATATTAATTTTCATGCATATTGAAGAAGAAAAAAACTGTGTTATTTATATCAAGTCTTACTTACCCACGGTTTCATTTATTAGTTTTGGTAAGAATTCCATCACTACATTAGAGCCTAGACTTGTGTTGTGTTTCAATCTTCACATGTTAATAGGTTGGTTGAAGCTACCAAATTAAGTTTTATGTTGGAAAATAGAACTCTTAATTCTAGTCCAGTCATTAGTGGATCAGTTAATATTGTACATACAGTAGAGGGGGTCAAGAAACAACAATAAAAAATGGCAAACATATCAGAATTTAAGTTTCTAAACCTTGCGAAACTTCATCTAGCTCTTCAACATGCAAGATAAAAATGGTCCTTGAAATACTGTTTTATTATCTCCTACTTAACCATATGATAAAAAGAGGGGAAATCAGGATGGATATGGGTCTTCAGGGATACAAATGAGTATAGGAGGTCAATGTAAGTTTTTGATGATCAAAAAACACAAAACTAGAATGCGGTCTCTTTCATCGGGAATCCGATCTACTTGCCGGTACAAAACAACAGGGTGCTTCTTAGGA
>JAYMTK010002168.1:0-14446 GCA_036897405.1 Pelargonium myrrhifolium | reverse complement strand
TTTTGCAAGTTTAGGGGTTATGTGCTAACGGAAAAAGTTGAAGGAGGTCATCTGCCAAACCTTTAAAGTTTTGGGGGGTCATCTGCAATTATCCCTTGTTTCTTTTTTCTTTCTTCAACGGTAAAAACGTCCACAAGCCAATGTGTAAGCTTAGTTTGTTTTTTCTCAGACCATCTTAAAAGTAGTCCCCTCAAGGTATCAACATGGTTCATTCAAGAAAATATCCCTCAACAGCTAACCCCAGATTCTGAATGGCCAACCTTGGAGTTTACCCTTTTTTTTTGCACTTGATTTTGTTAAGAAAGGGAGCAAAGAACATAACTCATTTTGCAGAATCAATAATGACATAAAAGCAGAAAGATCAACAACCGAGCAAGATTCTCCCACAGTACACTGTTACAGATTGTCTGTCAAATCCAATTCTTTGGTTCCAAAAAACAAACCACTAACTTGACAATAGCAAAGCCATACTAATTGATTATCCTCAAGTGTTCTTTGGTTTACATTTTGAAAGTGGGGGTGTGTGAATCTGCTTCTGTGGCATGTAGTCGGAAATCTATTCCACCTCTGCCAAATAATCTTCAATTTCAGCTGGGGTCAGTACTCTGCAATAAAGCAAGTGAGATACGATTTGTTCAGACAATTAAGCACTAAATATTAGTAGACAACAAAGACATTTCATTCTGGAGTCTTAGCACAAGCTAAGGAAGAGTTAAGTTGGGATAGCTTGCCTGAACTTCTTGTCAGTGCCAATTATCCCGATCTCAATGTTTTTTCCTGATATTTGTCCTTCAAATCTGAATATATACAGGGAAACATAACAACTTATCAGAAAACCATAACAACTAACCAGCTATTCCGGGGAAAGGGAACGTGATGGTGAAGCACAGAATTCTGATTATTGAAAATACATCTGTGAGCCCTGCAAATTTCTTCCTTCTAACAACTAACCAGCTATTCCGGGGTACTTACAAAAGAACAGCAAGGTTGCTTTTGAAATCTTTAAAACAGCTGATTTTTTAACCAGACTGACCTTCTTAGTATCTACACTCGTATCAATGCTACCACACATCCATTTCTACCAACAACGTTTCTACAATTTTCATGCAACAATGCTGGCACCTAACAGAGAATGTGGTTTTCATGTTGGACCGAATACGCAAATGGAAACTATGTACGGTCAACAATTTAACAAAGTGATACAGTGCATGGTGAATCCTCTTCCCTACATATTTATGAAGAACAATGAAGTTCAGTTATTACCCCTCCTTTAAGGTCAGAATAGCTGTGTGCACTGCATCATCAAGCTCCATATCATCAGTATACCTACAATGAAATGAGAGCGTGATCAATTTTGGCTTTTTAGCAAATGAACAGAGAAAATAAAAACAATTTGAATGTAAGAAAAATACAAGAACGAATCAAACACCTCTTCTCAAGAAACGTTTTAGCATTTGAGACATTCTTTCCCATAGCTGAAGCCTTCCATGAGAAGTATGAACCAGATGGATCCACCTACAGTGAAAGAGAATACGTAATACTGAGTACCAGCACAACTACTAGCTTTATACAGATGCCGTCAGCGAAAACAAGTCAGAATATACTAAAACACAGAAGTTATAACATACTGATAAGTGATAACTTCTAATTATAGTACCATATTCAGAATCATTTTTTATTGGCCATAAAAGAATATTAATTATTGTTGAATTTCAGTAATGGGCAACAAAAAATGGCTTGGGCTTCCACCACTAAAAGGTCAACTTTATTAGTAGGGTTTGGGCTCCACTATTATATGTAGCTCTTTCACTTTATATTTTATCAAATGTGGGACGTTAGTCACCACTTCAACATTCACTTCATATTTATCTAATGTGTGACTTTAGTCACCACTTAAACACTCCCCCGCCAAGTGCCAACATATTCAACGTGAGCCTCACATTTTACTCGACGCGTACACAATTGAGGGTCTTTCAAATCGGCACTCCTCTCACGTGTAGGTATTCTTCTTCCACACGTGGACCACTGCAGGCATGTCGAAAGACCAACGGGAGATGCAACATAAATGGACGGTGGAACACCTTCGGGCCAAGGCATGGATCGTAACCAGCTCTAATACCATGTTAAATTTCAATAATGGACTTCTACTACTAAATGGTCAACCTTATTAGAAGGGTTTAGCTTCCACTATTATATGTAGCTCATTCACTCTAGATTTATCCAATGTGGGACTTTAGTCACCACTTCAACATTCACTTTGTATTTATCCAATATGGGACTTTAGTCATTACTTCAACAATTACAAACACATATCTTTCTAGCTTCTCAAAGATCATCTCCCCCATCGATGGAAATGTGTAATGAAATTTAATCAAACTATTGACTGATCATATTGGGACAAGTTAAAGTTTGACAATGTTAATACTGCTTATAGTAACATATTTATGAATTAAAAAAATAAAAATAAAACCACCAATAGTAGCACTTAATTACATGTAGAAAGCAATAAGTTTGGGATACAAGACCGAGAGCCAAGCCAAATAAGTTTGCATAGACTTCACTAGCTTCAAAGCCTTAATGTGAAGAATAGATTTTCTATGACGGCAGTATGCCCATAATAATCCACAAGAAACAACAGTCATTTAAATATTTAATCTAATACCATGTTGGAGAAAATACCTGATACAATTGCGGACCATTGTCATCAAATCCAGCAACCAGCAAAGATACTCCAAAAGGCCTTACACCACTGTCAAGATGAAATAAAAAAGATGTCATCTTCACAGAATAAAGTGCAATGAATTGCAACATTACTGTACTTGACCAAAAGAAAACCAAATAAAACTCTACACCACTATTATTTTCTTTTTTACACAAGACTTTAAGCCCCAAAGTATAAAAAAAATTTAAAAATTAAAAATTAAAAAATTAAAAAAAAAAACTTCTATTGAAAAAGAAAAACTTTGATGTGACAAAATAATCATCTTTTTGCAGCTATCGCACAAACTGTTGGTCGTACATTTTGGAATAAAAACAGTATGAAAATGAAGTCATGAGTCAATACTCAATATTCAGACAATGATGTCTCTTTCATCACAATTCAACAAAAACAGTATACGAAGATTGTAAAGTTACCCAGATTGAGTGAACTCTTGCATAACAGCTGCAGTTTCCCTCACAAGTTGTGTCACAGGGATTGGTTCCTGCAATCATGATATAGGCAAGCAAATTACAACCTCCATAATACAAGAGTGCACAATTGATAAGAAAAAACACATAACGATAAGGCATTAAGCAAAGCACACAGGTTAATGAAATAAAGTACAAACAGGTAAAGTAAATAACAAACTGATAGCAAGCAAGATCTAGATAGTAAAGAAACGGCATAACTTCGATAAACTCATTAGCAAAAATAGAACTAGTACATTTGAGTAATTACAAACACGTCAAATAAACATATAATTATTGAAAAGTAATGCAGTTAATGATGTGGAGAGTATCAATAATTTTTCAGGCAATGAAACAATCAGTTTGTTAGCTTTATACAAGCTACGAGGAGTCATTGCCCTGGTAGGGAATCTACTCTCATTTTGAATGCACTTTAATCAATTAAGTTTTTCTAATGATTCACATAATCAGACATGGTTAGAGTTTTTTGTTCCTTCTCCATTTGTTCCATGTATTTATCTAACATTTCACATAGTAGCCTTATCTCATAAAGCCTCTTTCTTGAATCTTCTCCATGCATTTTAGTCAAAAGAAATAAAATTTACACTAAAGAACAATGAACACATTGTATGAGAAATTCATAAAATTATTATAAAAGATTTTTGAGAAAGACATTCAAAACAATCTAAGTTCAGAAAAAAAAAAAAAGACAGGTCCTTGTAAATTATTAATTACCTTATATAGCCTATGATATTGTTCAGCCTGCTTCCTACTTTTCCGAACTAAAACTCGAAAATCAGGACCCATACCACTGCATAAAGGAAAGAAGTTAATAAGAAAGACTTGCATAGTAAATATGGACAAACAAATTATTGAGAGGAAAATATATAAGATGGACAACAAATGTATGAGTACTTTCCCTAGATATGCATAGCAAAAAGTGGCAAATCACATAGAATGCATTCATTATCTCACTATAGGTCCATAATGAGTGCTGTGATGATCCATTTGATTTGCTAGATATTTTGGAACATTTGATAATGCAAAAGAGGCAAATCCCATCTTCGGAAACCAAATATAAATCATCTGGTTCTTTGAGATGAAGCATGTGATTATACACTGTAATCCATGCAGCAAATGCGAGAAACTTACAGCTAAAAGATAACACTTATAATGAGTTTGTATCAATGTAAGAAGTATGAAAAAAAAAAAAACAAATAGCCTATAACCAAACATATCTAAATAGAACAGTGTTATCCAAGCCTCTGAAACAAAAATCCCCCACTAAGAAATGCAGTTCTAAAGCAGATCTGTTTAAGATAAAGAAAGCAAACCTGTAGACAACTCCAATATTTGGTGTCAAATACTGTATTTTCTGAACCTGTTACAAAACAGAATTACAAACAAACACCAGTTAACATCATAGCAGATGTGATTTAGAACATATTTAAGGCTTTGAAGGAGGCATCTCTTCAAATCAGAAAAGAGAAATAACAAGGTTCCACTCATTTCAAACTATTTTCAACTCACACTCAGTCAACAAAAATGATTTTCACCCAGCCCACATGAAAAGATTTTAAATACAATATACTCATATGATTTCTTTGGATTCAATTAAAAGAAATTGTAGTATGATATGTCTCAAAATAGTTTCCACATGCACAACACTATGCTATTCTCAACAATACACAATAAACTACCACATTACGTGAATTTTATAGACATATAGTTTCAATCAAAAATATGGTAGTTAAAATCAGATAAGAACTGGGAAAATAAACAAAGAAGACATACGAAACTTTCTCCAATCTCCATAACTAAGGATTATTAAAACCTCAATCAGGAAATTATGAACTAAGAGATACACTTACAGAAGTCTCATCAACCAAGATAGAAGGTAATTTCTTCTCGGTGGCAATAACAACACCATTGGCAGCTGCAATAAACAGATAAAATATAAACTTAACTTAATTCATGCATATGCTCAACTAAAATAAAACTTTCACATGCATCATATAATTGGGAGAATTACTTTCGCCATAGAAATCTAATATTCTACTCCCACATCCATAATAGCTGTAAGTAAGCTTCAAACAAAAGCAGCAACCAAAACACATTCATGGTTGAAGTTTCAAATACAACCAAAATACATATCCAGACTGAAATTGGCCAAAAGGTTCAATTTTTTTACCTGCTAGGATGACATCCAATTTTTCTAATATCAATTAGTCACACCTTAACTAAATCCAGCAGAACTGACTCGCTTAAACACCTATTTACCATAAATTGCCCAATTTTTAATCTGTGCATCCCAACTTACCCTTCAACTCCTAATCTACCACATAAATATGGTACAGCAAATAATGACCCAGTTCCACTTCTGGGTTCGAATCTAGGTATCAGCATCACCACATATCTTTGACAAATAAAACTAAAATGTGGGGTCTTTAACACATGGGAAAAAACTCACTTTCTCATCATGACATATCAAAATACCTCTCCTTCCCAATTACTTCAAACCCATAAATACAATAACTAAAAGCGAAACCCAGAAACACAAAATCACGTATTTATCAAAAAAGCAAAAAAGAAAATACCTTTGATCCCTAGTGATGTTTGGCCCGAACCTACGGCCGTTAAGGCGTGCTCGATCTGAACAAGCTTTCCTGAAGGACTGTTGAAAAACAAAAACAATTTAGTAGGAAATCAATTCCGATGAACAAAAAATTAGAGTCAGAGATCAGCTACATACCTAAAAGTTGTGAGAGAAAATGAGTACTGACTGTCTCCCATTGTATGCTAAATAGAGAGTGACCTACGCAGGGAAAATTTTACTCAGTATTAGTAGTTGTGCTTGTTTGGAAAAGGCGAAATGCTTTGTATCGAAGCTGACTGCGATTGTTGAGAAACGTCAATGGCGAGAGGTGAAAGAGAATGAAAGAAAAGAATATGGCGAATTGGGGTTTCTTGATGAGAAAGAAGGAAGCAATATTGGACTCCACTGAGATGGGCCTATAAAGCCCATATAAGATTTTTATATAATTAAATCTGGGCTCATTCTTGACCCAATCACCGAAACTTGGGCTGTTTTTCTTGTCGGCCACGATATTAGAAAAATAGAGGTTATCTTTCTCTCTTTTTTCGTTTGAGAATACCAAAATTTAAAATAACAGAGTGTTAAAAATTAAACTAAGAGCACAAGAACAATATATAGAGGGAGTTGGAATTTCTCTGCTTCATATGTACAATCTATACAATGTCATGTATGGGTATTTATAAAGAAATATAATGGTGGTGGAGTGTAGGGATGTGCGGAGGAAATTAATAGGGAGGAATAGCAAGTGGATGAATTATTGGAGGTTATTATGATTGAATGAGGTAGTTGGAAAATGATAGAAGTGAAGTAGTGGATATACATTTATTTACAACACAGAAGTAATTTTTTAAATATTTTACAATGGAATTCTAACTTGAGGAAAAACTAAGAATTTTAAACCATTTGATCTAATGAGTGTAGCTTTTAACATGGTATATTTAAATTTACATTTTACTTTTTAATTGGTGGCTCAACAAACGGATTAAACAAGTTATATAGGTTCGACACGAACATAATTCAATACAAGATGAGTTACTCAACTCAAATCCGATATAAAGTCAACTAAGTTAAACTCAAACAAATTAAAATTGTGGCGTGTTCGTTACGTGTCATGATCAAAATTGTGAGTCCAAAAGGAAACTACAAAAAATATGTATTTCTTACCTCTCGATTCCACTCCAGTGGTATATGTAGGTAAAAAGAAACTTAAGCCTACAAATCATTTAGGCTTCACAATGTATTCTAAGGTTTATGTCTGAAAAAAGCCATTATGGTGTTTAACATTTGGGAAACAATATGCAAAATCATGTTGGAAATTAGCTTATTTATTGTTTTGAAACTTTTCTCATTTCCCCTCATAATTGTTTCCAGTAATAACTGGACCAATTAACCGAAAAGCAGCTAACAATACAAAAGAAAAGGAAGGACATTATCTACATATCATTTGAGGTTGCTTTCATCCATAACTGAACCACCAACATTTCAAATTCACCCATTTGCAAATGGAAGTAATCTGAAAATTTAAAACACACAATATCTCAACAATTTCAAACCTTCGATACGATAGGGGTTCTTCTGGTGAACAATATAAGAGACGAACCTCTAACCACCACCGTGGAACAAATTCTCATTGATCTCAAACAAAACAAAACAAAACAATACAAAACTAGGGCTCTTCATTATCATGACAGACACAAAAAGGAGTAATGATTTTGACTTCTGTACATCAAATCAAAAGAGCAAAACCAACACAATATATAAAAGGGATATACTTGTAATTTTTATACAGTATACTACTCCCTTTCAGATGGATGTTTTAAGGTACCATCCAATATGATGGATTACACTCTCCCCTTCCTAGAGAAACCACCGCATTACAAACCTGTGAAAACTAGACAGACCATCATTTGAAGAAACACCAGTTCACTATGCCGCCTCCACCGCTCAAATTCACAGCTTGCAGCTCAAACCTTTTACCACTATCTTCTGTTAATGCCTAAAAGTGAACCTCTCCAAAACTGACAATGCTGAGCTCCTCAACACGCGTGTCCATAACATGCTGCATTATCCGATTGTCAAAGCACTAAATAATATGTCAATAACTGTTGCCAGCTCTCTCTCTCCACGACACGACGCTGTTTAATTTGAAGCAAGAGACACCGTTTCTTCAGACACCAAACCTTCCCTTCCAGATTTACCCTGGTCATGCTGCATCTGTTCCGTATCTTGATCAGGAAACACCTCAGACTGTAAAGATGGAGCAATGTTGTTTACATGTAGCCACGTCAGTTCCCACAAGCTATCTCCACCTAGGGCACTCCTCTGCACTAGGACTCCCCTAGTCTTCATTAAAAGCAAGGTGCTTTTTAGGAGCTCGGGCACTAGCTCCTGCAGCTTATCACTTCTCTTTCCTCTCACTTTCACCTTCATATATTTTTCCATTCGGCTTAGAACGCCCAGCCATAGTTTGCAGAAGGTTGTTAAATGCGATAGATCATGGAGCAACTGTAAAAACACTTTTGACAGGAGCTTCATGGCAAGAATCAGTGTGCCTTCCATGTTTCGGTAGTCCTTTTGGGAGTGTCCTTGAGCAATTTCAAGCAAGTCATCAAGCATTGTGAAAATAACCAAATCAAAACACTGTAGCCACAAGCCATGAGGGAGGTGGATCCCATTCACTCCAGTCAAGCATCTCTGCAATGATAAGAGAGCATGGTTTCTAACCTCCTCTCTCTGATCCAAACAAACTTTACGCAGTCCCTGCACAAGCCTCAGCCACATCTCCCCAATATCCTGAGACAACTTAGCGGCTTCTTCTTCCCTCATTGCCTCCTTTGCCTCATTTGCCCACTGTGTTAAACAATCAACAGAGCCTGCCATAAGATCCAAAGCACGCACAGACCGCTCAGCTTGTCCAACACGAGACTCGGCAAACTGCCTCGCTGCATCTACACATAGAATATAGTTCGCTGGCAATAAGTTGGTTCCATCAGACATAATGAACAGTAGTGCATCAAACCCAGCTTCAGAAGCATCTGGGTGCCGAGCTGTGATGGAAAGTAGGGCTGTGATAGTGCGCCACCCCATTTGGGATCGGATGTGGGTGGCATTAGCCTTCACAAGGCGACTAACTTCCTGAGTAATCTGCTCGCAGTATGCATCAGCAACCCTAGCATCAAGCTTCAACACAAGTTGCAATGACCTCAAAAGCTCATCAGCCAGGTTCTCCTTATACGGAAGCAGTCTCTGGCAAATTCGAAGAAGTCCAAAGACAGCCTTTTCCACCAAGGCACAAGGCATAACAGTTGACTGAACAATATTAGCTATGTGCTCATAAACACCCTGCCAAAGAAGCTGAATCCTATCCCGGTTGTTCAAGGTAATTGCAATCAGCAACTCCAGACAGAAGACAGCAGTATCTTCATCTTCAGGAGAGCTGTTCCCTTTCTGAGGTCGCCCAGCAGCCCAGATGAGTGCTCGTGCAAGCTGAAGTAAGGATTCAGCTTGCAGAAATTTACTCTCCGTAAATATGCTGTCAATGTGGCACTTTTGGATAGTCTGCAGAGTGCGTTGATGAGCAGCAAGTTGTTGCTCAGTAGGTTGTGACCTTGGCTCCTCTGTATCAAGAGATAACAGTTGACTGAACCGGCCCATTAATCCAGAGGATCTCCTAGGAGTACCAATGGATGGCATATGTGCTGAAGATAAGGAATTAGTTATAGGCTTCCCATGCACAGGATCGGCAGAAACCTCTGATTCGTCAGCTGCATCACTGGCCACTCTAGCTGGAAGAAGACCGAGCTTGTGCAGTCTTAAGATGCAATCCAGAATATTTCTCCATCCAGTACGAATAAAGTCACCATATCTATTTGCAATAGTGAAGACAGTCACAGTTGCCATTCTGGCTTTTGTGTCGTCACCAAAGGCTAGCACTGGTTCTTCAACAGATGATGGATTCAAAAGGGTTGTGAACTTACAAAGAGACACCACCAGATCATCAAGGACATCTTCAAGATGATGGCAAGCCGAAATCTTTGCAACAGCTAAGAATCCATCAATACATGTTTGGTAAACATCTTCATGTTCTGCATGGTCAAATACCACAGAGATAGCAGCAATTGTTGGACCTGACATTATTGCAAACATATCGTGGTCAAGGTATGCTTTGGAATCAGACAGGATAAAGGGAGCAGTTTTCTTGGATTTGTGCATCAGATCAATCCAGCGGCTTGGGTTCATTTCAAGGAAACCAGAACCTTGTTCTGGGATAGTGCGTATCTCATTCTTGCAAATTGAATGATAAAGCTCTGACAGGAATTCTCTAGGTAGATCACCACCTCCATTGATGTGCCTATTATTCCTAATAAAATCCTCTTCTGTCATTTTCTTCTTTACTTGTACGTTATGCTGATCTGTATTCAGCATTATAAGTGAATAGGACAACAAGAGAGCTGCATCCTTGTTTGCAAGAATCTGTGGTGATTGTTCATAGTATCTCTCTGAAAATGCCTCAAGCACCCTTTGAATCTTTTGTGATTCTCCAGGCAAGCGAAAAGTCTCCAAGAACAACCGAAGTGCAGTATCTAGATTCATGTCTTGGAAATCAAAGGTCCCTGCAAATTCATGAAGAACCTGAACACAGAACTCATCATGATTTCCCAGGAAATCTCCGACAAGATTCTTATCTAACCCAGCTGTGTACCTGAAGAAGCAAGCCACACTTTGGGGGTCAAGTTTGTCAGGCAAGAGATGTGTTCCTTGAAGAAACTCTAGCCCTTTCTTGGGATCACGATTAAAATGGTCTGCTCCAATCATCAACCTTCTCTTAATGTACTTCCTTCGCCGGACAAACGGAACCCAATGATTAGGATCACTGTAATTGTCACACTTCACCATCCAGAATGGGATGTACTCCTCAAGATTCACTGGAGACTGTTCTGAACTAAGGGATCCATTGCTTATCCTCTCAGCCATACCCTGAATAACAGCAATCAATCCATCTAGAGCAAGAATATGCATTGCAGATAAAGGGCAGTTCACTGGAAATGCACTCTTTGACAACAAATTAGCAAGCTCTTCAAACACATTGCTGCAAGTAATGTCACAATCTAAGTTGGCATACATCTCCACCATAAATGTCTTCTGTCGGCAAAAGTCAACTAGTGCCTCCATGGCGACCTCCTGCTGCTGGTATGAAGCTCCATATTTGCTTTGTGCAAGCCTCAAAATAACACAGGAAAAGAAAGCCTCAAGTTGTAGTTTGAGTTCAGTACGCAAATGGTGATACAGGTTGAGAACAATGCTAGAGACTTTTGAAAGAATAAGTGGACTCATTGACAGACCAAACTGCATCAAGTTGCGAAATAATTCATCCTGAATCATACTCAATAATCTTGGGTGACGGCGGATGGATGGTCCTCCTAATTCTATAGCTGAATTGATCAAGCCCAAGGCAAAAAGAGGCACATCTTCATCAAATGCTATGGTATTCGACCTAGGACCCATTCCCATATGCTCAACATAATTCAACAAAGAACACAAGAAATGAAATATTTCCACCATGCAAGGGACTCCATATGGCTCAGTCATGAGATGCAAATCATATGGAGCAGCCTCCTTTTTGCTACCAGCTCCCATAGTATAATCATCCATGCCGGCTGCTCTCAAACCTGTGGAAGCATTGGAAAAAGTCCCAGAGGATGGTTGACCATCATATTCAGAGCTCCCATTACCATTTTCCATTTGCTTACTACCAAAAGCATAATCATTATCTAGCCCAGGCATCTGCAGGGAAACAAAGACTAAATTTCAGGAAGAAAATGTCAAGGGCTTATTATCCTACATAACTGACACAATCATTCATCATTTGATGCCATTTAACAAATAATCACCTTTGGGCCATAACCTACAAATCATGTAATGTTGCTAATATAGAATGAAGTTTATCTACTTCTCAAAATATATCCATATAATATTCCAAAGCACTAAAGTACTAGATAGAGTTTGACTATGGCCCATTTTTGTGGACATCCAACAGAAAAGCAGATAAACCACTGCAAATGTCACTTGGCATTCCATCAACCTAAGGATCTTGAAAAGCCTAAGGATATTTATAGAAAGATGAAAATTTACTCTTCTCTATTCATTCAGAAACAGTCCACTTAGCATACTAATTTCCTTTCACTTTTCTAAGATCCAAAAAAAAAAACTATCTTACCAATGAACAAATAATAAAAGACATGCTCTTCACGTCTGTTTGATTATCTCAACATAAGGATACTTAGTTCTATTAGCTTAAGACACCCAAGCCCAGCTTTTCAAAGTTTGCATATTTCCAAACGAAAAAATTCAGCATTTTTTTAGATAGAAGTGAAGTCTATCACAACCAAATAATGGGAAAATGACGTGCATACCTCATGTCCGACAGTACTGCCTCCATTAACCAATGCGTGTTCCGTGTTTTCAACATCTGGAAGGTGTGAGAAAATACACCGGACAAGTTCGTGCATGGTGTGGCGAGCTATTCGCTGTAACAGTTCACCTTTACTTCCTGCTTGATGAACGATACGGAAACAAGTGTTCACTATGGTGCATACATGCTGATTGCTCAGCATAACTGATGCTTTACTTTTCATACAAGCCAAAAGAACCTGAAGTATTTTCATCAGCACAACTTCTTCCGATGCAGGATCAGTCACCTCAAACCGGCAGCTAGTCACAGAATCAACTACCATTTGCATTGCATCTTCAACATTAACAGTATTCTGATCTATGATATCAAGAGTTAAAATATTGTAAACGGATGACAATGCAACACCAGTAATGGGGGCACCAGTTTCATCAGATCGAATCACATCAAGAAATGGTTGGAGATACACAGTAGGGCTGATGGTATTCCACTGATGCTGCCATGAAAAGATCTGCTTGCGTAATGACTTCAAAGACTGAATAAGAGAGTGCTCTAGCTGATCATCACCTGACATGTACCGACCTCCCCACCTTACATTCCGCCTCATGACTGCCAATACTGCTCCTATTTCTGAATTGACCATGCATGCTAAAGTACCTTTGTTAGAAAAGGTTGCCTCGAAGTCCTCTGGTTCTTCCTCAATTGAATTTATTCCAGATTGCAGCTTCAGACGCCCCATAGTTGTACAATAATTTTCGTTACAGAAACTCCAAGAGCTATCTGTGTCTACCAACTTCTGCAGGAACCTTATGATCTTTCACTGTAGATACAAATGATCAATTGAAACATATTAATTAGGAATTTGATACATTAAACATGTCAAACAAAGCAGCCTCTCAGAATACTAGACAGCTGAACTAACACCACAAACATGTATGCATGCGTTAATGCATACACGAAAAGTCATACAGACATTCCGGTAACGGTAATAGCTGCAGAAGCTTTCAGTAAAGTTCAGTAAAAGAGAAAGCTACTCCAAAAAAAAAAAAAAAAAAGAAGGAAATTCCACCAAAAAAAAATGAAGACAGCAATTTAGCCCAAATCATTAGGAAAGGAGCTTTAACTGTACGCACAGCAAAATACAGTGCCACACAGCAGTTCATCTATTAGCACGGGAGATATATATTTGTAGCAAAAATCCATTTCGATTTACATACCTACTTGAATCTTTTTTAGTATAATAGCTCAAGCTAGCATTTCCTTATTCTACTGTCCCCATAACTAATAGACCAACAAGACCCAGAAATTCCTTCAACTTTATATATAAAAATAAAAATAAAGGACAAATCTTCCTTTTCAACTAAATTATGAGAGAAGAAAAGAAAAGAACTGCAGAGGCAAATAAGAAACCTGAGATCTAACCAAACTATTTACGTACACATTCTCTATCAATTATTTCTAACATAAAGACTGTATCCATGCTTCTAATTACACTACATACTGAAGTAAAAACCCCAATACAGATCAAAACCTCCATTTGGTCTCCACAAACTGTAAATTAGTAGCGATCGCATATCAATATTAAAAAAAAAAAGACATAAACGCATAAAAGAAGAAGAAAATGAAACTAGTGCGGCACTGCCTTTCCTAGAAATTCTCGGCAATAAACAAGGACTGAATTTCGAGAAGCAGAAGTGAAAAAGAGAGTGATATGTCGTGATCCTTGTGAGAAGGATCAGAAATGTGGAATTGAGCAGTCAATTATGAAGTAAAGTACGATAGTGAAGCAGAAATTGAGGGAAAACCCTAACAAAAACATAGAAAAAAGAAGGATGATAAATTGGTACCAGTGATCGGAGAGAAACGAGAGGTGAAGCAGACTCCGGCATGGGCGATTGAGAGGCAGAGCAGAGCAACTGACAAATCTCCCGACTGGCGAGGCTCAGCTACATGTGCTCGCTTCTTCTTCACAGCTGAGTTGCCTGACTGAGACTGGTGACTTCAGATTCACTTTCACGCCCAACAGAGAGACAAACGGGTCGGGTTCATGTTTCTTAGCTTTGGACTTTTACAAGATGAAGTCAAAATACATCTAAAAATTACTGTACTACTTTTGCGATTTCACCATTTTATGTGATAACTAGTTTTCTAACCCGGCATTGCTCGGGTTTTTAATTAGAGTATCTAAAATAATTTTTTGTTAAAAATTTTTCACTATTATTATAGTAAAACATGAAGACAATTTGTGTGTAAACATTTAGTACATCAATTTC
>JAYMTK010002167.1:0-14447 GCA_036897405.1 Pelargonium myrrhifolium | reverse complement strand
CTACTGATGTGACACACATGTCAACGTGGATGCTGACGTGGCGGTGCGAAACCGGTTGTAACCGGTCAATTGGAGCTAAACCATAATTTTTTATAAGTTCAAGGAGCTTCACAAAGAGAAATCCTAAATAGAGGTCTAATGTAAAATTCATGCAAGTTCAGGGGATGAAACCATTTTACTCTTTTTAGAATTTAGGAAAACAAAATCAAATTAGTTTTAGTCTACAAAAGGAAGGTACTGTTTAAACATGGAAAAAGAAGAAGTAAAATTACCCGCCTAATAGGTGATTAACCGGCAAAAAAAGTCTAATTACGAATTTTCTGCTCTATCATCTGTGACGTGGCACGCCGTCATTTGTTGAGTAACGAGTCACAAACTGGATCTGTGTTCCGGTAACCCCATTTTCTATATTTTCCCTTTCCTGGTCGAGCTTGAGCTCCACAACGGCAACAAAGCCCTGCTTCTGGTAAGTCCTCATCATTCACTCACTCTGCTAATACTCTCGTTCGTCGCTCAATGGAGTTGACTTGTTTTTCATTTCTGCTAATACTGTCTCCTGGGAACAAAGTGAAGCTAGGAACTTAGAGATTAGGGTTTCAGATCAGGCAACTCGTTCATATATAGAATATTTAGTTTTCGTCATTTTTTGTCTTTTTGAACTGATTTGTTACAGATAAGTTTCTTTAAATTAGCTGTAACGAATCTGTATTCTCCTTTTTTTTTTTCTTTGGATTTGAGGTTCTATGGCTTCAGTTTATGTGGACTTACATGAATCAATAATGTGGTAGTGTATGCATCTCGTTTTGATATGTTGTGTTTTGAAAATGGATTAGGTGAACAAATGCTGAAATGATTTCTTTATTTTTATTTAATGGTTGGTCTAAATGTTTATGTGAATGTGCCTGTATCGGTATTTTTTTTTTTTACTTTACAATTTTATGTTTTTATCTTTTCTTCAGTGGATTGGGAGGAAGGTGAAAAGGCGATTGGTTTTAGGAGAATCCTGATATGGTAATTGATATCTTAATTTTTAGATTTTAATATTTATTTTTGGTTAGATAAAGAGTAAATTGAGTATTGATGTGAGTGTTGTTGGGGTTTTCAGTCGGCACTCTTCAATTTCCAGTCGTTTCTGACAGTAGTGTTGCTGGGGATCTGTACTTGCACCTATGTGAAGATGCAGTTTCCAGCAATCCTTGAACACAGAACTGGGTATAGTTTCTCTCTGTCATTTACTTGCTATGTGTGTGATGATTGGTTTGTGGTGTAGGAATGATAAACATCAATTCCAGACTTGCATTTTAGCCTCTTAAACTGAACAATAACATAGAAGGGTTTTGAAAACTACATCTGGCTGAAGCTTCGTAAGGAAATTTGTATTATTTCTCATGTATGTTGGAGGAGGATTGCAAACAGTTGGTAGGGAATGTATGGATCAGTTTTTGAATTTAGTTTGTCAAGTAAAACAAGTCTGTTGGGATTAGCCTTGTGCAGCATCTTTAAGTAGCTGATCGCTGTCAGCATGACTGTTCAACATCCAAACCTCCAGCTTAGCTGGAAACAACATTAACTTCCCCCCTCTTATCCCAACTAAAACTAAACTCTTTAACACATACCAAACTGAATAGTTTGTGTTGAGTCCACAATTGTTCCCTTTTCAAGCAGCATCTGTTTAGTGTGAAGTGCCACTTAGAGATTTCCCATATGGATTGATTTTTTACTTTTCTCTTCCAAGGTTCGTGACAGCCTAGTTGTATCAATAATAAAGGGCTGCAGTCTTGTAGCTTAAGCTTAGTTGTTCAACCGGAGAAGAGCAGCAGCCAGAAAGTCATTTGATCAAATCAATGTGCCCTCCCATCAAACACATAATGTGCTTTTATGTACAGCACACAGAAGCTTATCACATTTCAAGAGGGAGTTAAAAGTTAAAACAACGGAGGAAATATAATATGCTGCATTCTAGCAGTTTAAGCTTTATTTGACTATTGATCCGACGCTCCTTGTAGAAAACAATTTAACCCTTTGCCATTTGCAGGGAAACCATATTCATGAATTTTCATATTTTCCTTGGAAAACTTGACATTTGTCTTCAATGACTTTTATCATTCTATGCTACTTTCTATGAATAGAATATAAGTTTTTGTAATCTCTCTCTCTCGCTTGCTAAATCAGGCGTCTTGGTCAATCAATTGCCCAGTTTTACAATTCTGTTGTGGTCCTAGATGTCATGATTGAGCACTGTGTCACTGGCAGGTGGAATTTACTACTGTTATATGTTTGTGTAACAGGTTTCGTGGTTTCTTCTGGAAGGCAGCCAGAATAGGTAAATTATCTATATACTTGGAATACCAAAGTTGAAGTTGAGTGAAAATTAGGAAATGAAATAACATATATCTTTGATTGTCTAAAGTGATTTTAGTTTATGTATTAGATGCCTCTACTCTCATGATTCTGATTTCTATTTTCTTGTAATTCCCTTACATTTATTTAGACTTTAAGCTATATAAACAGATGGTGATATTGGGGATATAGACTTTTAGTGTGATATTATTTGTACAAGGAGAAAACAACTGTTTGGAAGGAAAAAAAAAATGGCAAGACAATTAGTCATATATTCATTGAGGTGTAATTGATCATAAAAGTAGGGTGGACAGAAAAATAAATGTGCTAGAGGGAATTATATTGTAATAATTTTATTTAATAATGTAAATGAAAAAAAATGGTAAATTTCAGAATGACTTTATTTCTTCACAAGTTTCCCGATGAAATGAGAAGTCAACCCGTGAGCTCTTTTATTTATACCTAAAATTTTGTTAACTTCATTTGAAGGATTTAAGCTACTTCATGATAGTTTCCTTTATATCTGTATCCTAAGTTCCTGATGTAGACAGAACGATATGTTCAATATGAAAAATGAGGGTGGTGTTTTACTTTTACTGGAAAAATACTGGTTTGTGTGTTGTCGTGTGTTGTTCCATTTTTGCCAGGGTTGTGAATGATTAGAATGAATTAGCTGGCTGAAACTTTCTTTTCTGGTTGCTGCAACAGGTGAACGTTTAAGCCCCTGGGTAGCTGTAGGATGCTTCTCAATGGGTGTATCAATAATCTTTTTCTGAGCAACAAAACTTTCCTGTCTGTAGAAGTAAGCTCCATCTTTTTTTCATTTTTAGCTACTATCTCACCTAATATTACCAAATGGTTTTGTGGTAAGAATGTTATTTTAACCAGATTTCAAAGCCCATTTATGAATTCAATGTGAAGATTTTACTGAAATTCTAGAAATTTTGTTGGTTTATGATTTCAAAGTCCATTTACCAAACAGTTTATGAGGATATACTTTTAATGGTTACAATAGATACACTAACATACACTAACCATTATCGGCCAAAACTTGCCCCCTCCCCCCAAACAGCGAATCTGACCTGGAATTTCGATTTTCAAATGGAATTTGGTGCCATAACACCAAATAATCCAACATAATTCAGAATCTGATAATATAAGATTTTGATTGAAACGTGTTATAATATTGTATGCTTATCTGAATGGGAGAAGGGAACAGTTTTGAGTGGCACAAATTCATATGTCAATAATTCAAAGTTTGCATGACTAACCATTGGTGGATCATCTGTTGTTCTGTGATAGTAGCGTTTATTGATAACAGTAATCAGTAACTTACATATTCATGGTATGTACTAGATGCAAACTTTAAATTAGGAAGAAAAGGTAGGGTGCTCAAGCTGAAATTAGAGCAGCAGGGGGCTTCAAGTGAGCAGGCATACATGCAATGACATAAATAGTGATTTTATGCTTGAACCTCTTCAAGACCACCACTTTCCCTTCTCCCCATTGAAATAAAGATAGTATTATCTTCCTCACGGGTTTCTTCCAGTTGCTCTCGGTTGTGACCATCTCTGCCTCTTCTTTGTTTTCTTCATGACCTATGTCTTCTCCCCAGTGAAGTGGATAGCTCCTCAAGAACACCCTTCTGTTATTGTAGCCCTCATCACGAAAACTCTTAGCTCTCCCATTTTCCCCTATATGTTTGCAGTCCATGCTTTAACAAGAAGATGATAATTGGCGAAGAATGTTGGTCAATATATTGTGGTAGAGGAAGAGAGGTGGGAATTTGAAATATGACAGGATAGTACTGGGAATAAGGACATAATAGCAGCAGCAATTAATCTTGTACAAGTGATAAAAAATTATGGTTAACCCTTGTGTTTGGCTTTACATTTGTTCCATGTGAATTGTTTTATTTGGCTTATTGCATATCTATTACTTTAATAGGACAGGAATCATATACTCTTGTAGGTCCAGTATTTCGCTTTGTTCATCAATTCATGATTGTTAGATTTTCAGAATATAATAGAGAGGTGTTGGGATAGCAGGCCCATGGTTTCATATTTTATAGTATTTAATATTTGAGGGAGTGTGCCGTGTGAAATATGCTTCTCACTTTGCCTCACAAGAACTAAGGTTGATCTTTTCTGCCTCTTGTTGAGAAGTTTCATTTGGTGGGTCTCTTGTGCACCGTTTATTTATTGCTATGTTTCTGGTGTGTTGTAGATCCACTATTTTGTTCTTTATTGATTGGTTTATGAGAGTAGCGACTAGAAATAGAAATAGAAATAGAAATAGAAATAGAAATAGAAATAGAATTAAGATTTGTTGAGTAACAATTACAATGATTATTCTTGGAAATTTTGGAAACGGGTCCATCTCTGCAGCCTGTATCGACTGTGGAATGTCGGGTAAGAGAACTTGCATATATAAAATGTTGAAATTGAAGCCTGTCAACCACTGTGAGTTTCTTTTAGGTGAAAAGAAACTAGGAAGACACCAAGCTTTATCAATTTTATACACTTGAAGATAGAAGACTAGATGATTAACAGTTTGCCGTATGGGGAATCTGAGGCTGTAGTATTTATCAGGTAAACTTACATTTCTAAGGTTGAACCTTGGAAATTGCACACTACTGTCAGGCACGGCACGTTGAAAACAATGAAACATTATCTGATGATATGGACGCTGATTCTGTAGCCATTTGGTAGGAGCAGCACAAATTTCCCACGGCTCCATACCAAAATATTTGCAAAGGTCTTGGTAGAGACATGAAGTCTTTACCATACTATAGTGGTTAAATAAAATCCCCAGTGTCTCTTCTTAACTATCACAGATGGAACTATAGATGCACATAATTGAAAATTTCTTTTGTTGGTATGATCGCTCATTAATCTTTGTAGTTGGTGACACTTGGTGTCCAATAGCTAGCTGTTCTTAGTTGCATTTTACATGTGCACGAGTCCACTGGTAAGTATTGGCTCAAGAGTAGAGCTGGCAATTTGGACCTTCGGGTTGGGTTGGGTCAACTTATATATGGCAAACTCACACGATTCAACACATTTTATGCCTAATAATTGAAATCCGACCCGAAATCTGATCAAACCTAAAGTACTTTCGGGTCTGATAAGGGTGCTCTACCCTAGAAGAGTCCATCACTATTCACTAACCAACTAGAACTAGTGCTTCTGGTGGGAATGTGAAGGACCCATTAATGAGTTTTATGGGAATTTTTGGTTCAGTTACAAGTAGGAGCAACCGACGGTTGCTGAAGAGGTTGAAGTTGGGACAAACAAAGTCAGTGGCTCAATGAATCTGGTTCATGAAGATTGGTCTTTTTTGTTTCTTGGGTGGGTGTAAACTTTAAAGTTGTTGATCTCTCGCTGTCGGAAATATCCTACTCATACAGATATATGTGGGGGTCGATACATAACTATTTTTTTTGACCAATATGGGCCGTTGGGTCCATTATCCAGATGTACGTAGATTGTTTGTACACTGTATTACTAGTATTTTTTTTTAATAGTAGTATTAGTATCTTTTTATTATAATAAAAAATACCTACCCCAACAGTTCATGGTAGTTTGGCTTCATTAACCATTAGTACTCAATATATCAAAAATATCATCTCAATAAATAATCATTACCCAAAACAGTGATTTTAGGTTTTAGTTAATTTGCAAATTTTAGCTTCTGTTACTCCCTCAATGAATGTTTTTTTTTTTTTTTGTAAGTTATTAGTAAGGTTTCACTTGAGCTATTATTATATTTAACTCATTCATTTTATATTTATTCGATGTGTGACTCTTTAGTCATCACCCTAACAATGGTCTATTTCACGGGTAAATTGCTAACCCTTTATGAAATCATAACTAACTATGAGCTAATTTTTTTATTTAAAAAAAAAAAAAACACATTTTGAAATGGAGGTTTTACCATATTAGTGAGTTACTGAGGTGGTCCTTCATACTACGTGACATTTTGTGCCATAACCCATACGGGCACGACAATAATTTAAGTGGGTTTGAGTTTAACTTAATCGCATTTGTGTCAACTAACTCAACCAGTTTAATAATTGGGTTGAGTTTGTGTTGAACCCGTTTAATCTGCCTAATTACCCAATCAAACGGTCAAATATATTGAATCGTGTTGGGTTAATATTAACTCATTTATTTTACTCGGGTTGGATTGTGTAATTTTAAACCCATCTATTTAAATATGTTAATTGTGTCGTGTCGTGTTAACCCGCTTACAAACAGTTCACATCATGTTATTCTAACACGTTTAATAATCGAGTTGGTTCGGATTGACCTGTTTAACATAATACAGATGGACGCTCTCAACCCATCCTGTCTCTTACCCGGAGGTTCCAAAGTCAATAGCAAGCCAAAACCTGTTGTCAGTTCTCTTAAAAACAAGGCAACTACGTTATGTGGAACTCCCAAAAGCACAGAATCATCCCAAAAATCCACTTTTATTTCCTTGTTTTTTTCATATTTTTGGGAGTTTCCTTTTCTCCAGACTTTTTCTCGAGAAAATAGAAGAAAGTATCCAAGAGTGGGAAATGGAGCCCACTCCTGCAAACGCCATTACTTCACTTTCAAGACCAATCAAATCGGTCCCAAAATGTTAGTTGGGTTCAAGCTCTTTCCATCTATTCTCCTTTAATAAGCATAAAGACTCCACAAACACAACAACTGCTTCTACTGTTTCTCTTCTTCTTCTTCATCTTCTCTCTACTCATCACTACCATTGTCTTTGTACCAACAAAGCTAACCTAAATAGAGCCTCTACTGACCTGCAAATCAATAAAAAAAAGTCACCTTTATTACATATAAATATATGGGTAATTGTATAGCAATTCAAAAGAACCAACCTCCCTCCAAGCTTCAATGGTCTCTCACTGAACACACCCTAAAGCCCCAATCTCCACCCATGACTCATCATGTATCAAGCTTCCAAGAACTCAGTATGTTTCTTGCTTTTCTAGCTTCCTTTTGAAAGTATTTTTAATTTTATGCTTTACTTGTTTTGATTTGTGAAGTTTTTGTTGGAGTTGGAGAGATCACATGGGTCATGGGTTATGCATTTCTGTGGGGTTGTGTGTTTTGTTTATGATGTGATTTGTAGATGAAATTGATCTGTTACTCTGTTATGGTGTTGAGTTCATTTTATTTGAATATAGGATTGCTGATTTTATTTTTGTAATAATTTAGAACAAATTCCCTTTCTATTGGGATTTGTTGCTTTGTCACTGAGTTATGGCATTTAATAAATAATGCTGGTTAGTTTTTCATGGAACATGAAGGATAATTGGGCATGTTTAGATTAATTAGACTTGATTGCTTGAAAAAGGTTTCATTATGTTGTTTATTTAATGTGATAAAGAGGGTTCATATCTTAACATGCCACCCATTAATCACCTTCCATAATTTTTAGTATTTTTTTGGTACCTTTTGAGAAGAGAAAAAACAAGTATTTTATGATGTGACCCAGATTTGCCTTTGTAATGATTGTTCTCGAGATACTCGAATCGACCAAAATCGCTAGCTAGGCATCTAGATAAATTTCCCACATTTATCCCCTTTCGGAAGCATCCTGGATATGTGAATTGCAAGTATGTGGGTAGACCTGGTAATTCGGATTTCAGGTTGAAAGACCAAAGGTGTGGATTTGCTGGTTGGATCAGATTGTGGGTTTGTAATGGAAAATGCGCGGGTTGGGTGGGCGTTGCCCAACCCGAAAATCAATCACTCGTATTTTGTGACTCGAACCCACAAAAATGTGAGTTGTGTCTTGGATGCCCGTGAGTTCAAGTCTTAATTGCCAACTCTATGTGCAGGACATGTTGTCATTAAGTCCGGGATTTTAATTTTCCAGCTTCTCAGCAGATTTGATGTTTTACACCATCTATGTTCCTGATCTTTCTGACCCGGTTTTTGCAATTCTTGTCCTTAACTTCTGTGCAGGTAGTAAGAATGAAATATTCTTTGATGCCAATGTCTGGATGGATTCTGATTGTGATGATTTCTTCAGTGTCAATGGTGGTGAGTTTATTATTCATTTTGTGACCCAGTACATTTTTATTGAAATGCTGTCTTCAACAAATACACTAATTTCTCCAGATTCTTGGGTTTTTGACAAGCTTGTTATGATTATGCAGATACCCCTTCTCGGGGCACCACTCCAATCCACCCGAACAGCTGCACTGAAGCTCCTAGACTCGATAAATCTCTCTACGTGGTTGATACGTCCAATTCTCCTCCTCGACCTTCTCCAACTGAGATGAAGCAACTAATCGAATTCTTTCGCGACAGCTTCAGTGGCGACCTTGCTGATCGCGATCAATATTTACAAGGATTCATGGAAACCAAGCCTACCAATTTTGACCTCCCACCAAAATCTAGTAATGGAACAAGTCCATACAAATCTGCAACAAGCCCTGCTTGCAATGTGGACTCAACTCCAAACCGGAAACAAAAATCTCCTCGCTCTGCACAGTGCTGCCTTCCAAGTCTGGTTCGGAGCCTCAGCAGCGTTGATAGGAAGAAGAGAGAAAGCCCGAAAGACGGTGGTTGAGCCTGAGTATAAGGTTAGAGTATCAGTATAGGCTCTGTTTTGTGAAAATTTTCTTGTGTTGCTGCATCTATCAAACATCAGAGAGAGTTTTTGTCTGTGAATTTGTATTAAGTGTGTTCCAACTTGTGTTGTTTTCTGTGTTTGTTGATGGTGTACTTTGTATAACTGTTCTAAGCTTCTTCTGTACTGAAGAGAAATGAGAAAACATATACATTACATATGAGAGATCACTTGCCGAATTAAAGTAAACTCTCTGCAAAATCTGAAAATTTTAGCCGCTCTTTCTTTTTCTGAACCACACTGTCAATTTTTATTGGCGGTTGATTCAATCTTCATTTACGTATTATTTTCATTTGAATAAACACAAATGTAATACTATATCTAATTTGATTAGTCTTGTTTTTTCGTTAGTTTTATCATCATTAATAGCTCCCCGTATTCAATTGTTTTTCTGTTTTAAATCGTTTTATATTTTTTTATACTATTTGGTAAAGATTGCAGTATATCTTCTATTGTTGGAAGCTTTGTTTTGTCTTCAAGTGTTGAAAGTTGTTTATTCATTATGAGTTTAGTTCTCATTAGCATAGGAGGTTTATGAATTAAAGTTACTCATGTTGAGGGATTTGATTTCATGTCAAGTTTGTTACTGATGGAATATGTAATTCTTCATTACATTAACGAAATTAATATTTCCTTTAAAAAAAAAAACATATCAGAGATCACTAAGATTCATTAGACATACAAATGGAAAGAAACTATGAAAAACAATTGTACCATTATTGAACTTTCAGTAGAACATTGTCTGAACCAACCCAACAGTTGTAGCTAACAAATTGTCTTCCCAACAAACACCAAATTCATAACAAGGAACAGTTGTAGCATGATTAACAGATGAACAAACAAAATTCAAGATTTCCAAGGAGTTCATAGAAGACTCAATATGAGATTCTCAACCATAGTGCTATAGAAACCAAATCATGCCTTGATTGTCACACTGCACAAGCACGAGCCCGACGGCTTTATTTTGGAAGTCTGCCACTCAGCACCTGGTGCTGCATCTGGATCATACAACAGAGTAAGATAACCAGGCTCTTCCTGCAGTGAGAAGAGCAAAAGCTTCCCATCAAATATCCCAAACCGGAACCCGACACTTGAGCTCCCAGTCACTGGAACTGGTACCATCTTCCACGAATTATCAGCTGGATTGAAAATGGAGAGCTTCCTTTGGTTCTTCCACTCCATACAAAAAAGCTTCTTTCCCAGCACAGCATGAGCAGTGACCATGACACAACCATTCTTCATCTGGCACCAGGTGTGCCCGTCAGGATTGTATACATCAACAGACTTTGAGTTCCCAATCGTGAAGCTCGACCTTCCACCCATTACATAAAGCTTTCCCTCGAACCCACAGGCAAAAGAGCCCCACCTTGGACGCCGGAGACTCTCTATCAAGGTCCACTCGTTGGTGTCAGGGTCGTAGACCTCAGCACTGGAGAGACTCTCGCCATTTATCCCATAGCCTCCGACAGCATATATCATGCCATTGACTTCTGCAGAAGCAAAGTCGTAGCGCGCCTCATTCATGTTTGCTAATTTGCTCCATCTGCAATCATAGTAAGAGAGGTGAGGCTAAAAATGGAGGCACAATCAGTCTGCGTGCAACAATCCAAAATGACATAAGAACATAGAGCATGTAGTGATTCTGAAGTCAACAAGTCTACCAAGAACTTCTCATACTACTTATGAAATCCTTTTAACATTGCCTAAATATAGTTGGTTTTACTCAGTACCATGCATAAATTTTCAATTCTAGGTTGAGAATACAACTCACTGGATGCATCATCCCTGAGCCGGAACACAATCTCTGGAAACTTAACGCGTAACCGAACCAGTTATTCAAGGTACAATCCAAGTTATAAGGCAATTAAAATCATAATTCCTATCCCGTGTGAAGAGTTCAATTTTTTAAGGACTTATGTGCTAATGTGTTTGCAACTACTAGGAATTACGAAATGTGCTAAGATCACATACTTCACAGCAACAAACCCAAAAGTATGAGATTAATTTCATTGCCACTTTGAGAGATGAACAAAATTTATCCCCCAATAGATGAAATTATTGATCCAGCAAACATAACTTAACAGCGTATTGCAGAAAACAAACCTGTGGAGGCAAGAATCAAACTGGTAAACATCCACTGAAGCAGAGCCCGTCCCATAGATCACCGAGTAGCCAGCCATGACAATCAGCTTCCCGTTAATTACAACCACCTCAAAGCCAGCCTTCGCTGGACCAGGCATTGGCGGGAGCTGCTGATGTTTACGTCCCAGACAATCCAAAACCTCCCAGTGGCTTTCCTTTCCTTCAGCATCCATAGTTAAAAAATATAGCCATTCCTCAAGCAGTCCAGCTAATTTGCGCACAGTGATGAGCTCTTTGCTCTGGATAAACGATCTCCATTTCTTGCAGACAGCGCCCATTGCTGGGAAGTTGGAGCGAGGAACAAGTGCGAGGCAATACTTAGCCACGTCATCAGGCAGCCCTTGTAAAATGGGACTAGCAAAATCATTAGTAACCTGAGAGGTTAAATGAGGAGTGCTTTTTGAGTAAGTGTATGTATCTAGCTGTTCTGGAGTAGTCAAACACATGTTTGGTCCTGCGAATCTCTTCTTTTAACTCGCAAAACCAGGCATAAACTAGATTCAACAACCAGATGAGAATGCTGATGATTCTCTTATCTGATCAATTATCTTTGAGGAGAAACTACCAATAGATTTCAAGGACAAACTAAAGAAATTCATGATATCCTTCACCGATGGGGATTTTACAAGACCAAGGCATAAAAGATGTTGCAGAACGAATCACTTGAGCGGTAAATGCAGACGACTTTCTGTGCTTTGTCCAGTCTGATTCAAATTCCATACCAGAAGTTTTAGATGTAGAGTAACTCCTCTCTGTTGTGTTACACAGAGTATTTATTATGCCACCTAAACTGTTTCTCCCTCCGAACATTTCCCAGATACCTACATATTACGATACCAAACCAATGCAACATAGTTAAATATATAGGAATGCAAACAGCCAATAGTCATCCTACAAATCATAGAGTTATGCAACATATTATAATTGAAACCATACCAGTCAAGGCCATAGAACTAACAAGCTTTAGCCCCCGGTAACTTCCATCCCGATTTAATTCACAAATACCTACAGAAATCATGTTAGGATGAGATATTAATCCAAGATCACAAATAATAAATGGTAAGAGCATATCAACAAACACTTCATATTTGTTCAAAAATTTCAAATGAACTGCATAAAACCTATATTTCATTACCGCAATTTGCATGAGTTTTCTTCATTCTAAATGCCATTACTTTATTTCAAGTAGTGAGCAAAGACATGCTCACATCAAACAATCCAATGAACAATCTTTATACACCCAGAAACAACTACAAGGGTTATTCTGATTTCGACCGACCAACCATCTATCTACCACGGATCCAAAAAGTCAAAATAAAATAAAACTTGAAGATAACTGAAAACGAAACATTCACAAATTGCCATTGCAAGCAATGTACCCTTCAGTTCAGCACAAGAAGCACAAATGAAGCAACAAAACAAAGAAGGAAAGAAAACCCTTAAAAGCTAAAAGCCTAGAACAATAATCATATCAGACCGACTCTCCTTCCCTCAAAAAGATAAGACCCATACTCATAAGCAACCAGATCTGAACCTGAAACAGAAACCAATAAAAAAATATGGCAACACAATGACAGAAAATTTGAAACTTTGAACCCAAAAAGAAAAAATCTTCCATAAAAACTAGATGAGTGTATCCGAATTGAAACTACAAGAACCCAAAATATAACCAGAAATCATCACAGATTGCTTGAAAACAACAATATCATATCTTTAAAGCTCAATCATGAACAACACAACATTGGCTATAGCAATACTAGAACAAAAAAAATCCCAACTCAAATTATAATGGCAAGCTGAAAACTATGCAGTGGTCGGCTCAAAAAGATCTGAAAATATCAAACAGCGCCCAGAATCTAGCAACAAAATGCGGATACAATCTATAACAAAAACCACAGAAAAAAGAAGAAAAAAAATACCTGAATATGTGTAGGAAGAGATTGATAAGTAGGGATTGGTGGGTTGAGCAGAGAATGAGGAATTTATAAAAAGGAGGAGATGAAATCGACACTGAGCTACCACGTCAGAATGTCATTGCCATCCAACCGAATACAGGAAAGAGACGAACCGGCTTTGTTTTGATTTGTTGTGTTGTGTTCCCAAAATAAAGGAGGGTTAATTATTTTTTAATCTCTTTCTCCTATAAATATTACTACAACTCTTTAAGATCTCTATAAAATTTGTCTCCATTCTTTTATTGTGATGAGCGATTTTTATTAGCAAATAAATGTTTTAAATATATCATGATTAGTTAATTTAATCATATGTTTTGTTTATTATTTATTTGAAAATCACTCTAATTGATCATTTATGTATTCACGTTGAAGGGACTCCGTTTGAGTATCTTAATATTATATTTAAAATTTTTTAATTATTACGTTAACAAAACATCCTAACAAAAAATTCTATATTGTTGTTTTGACTTACATTTCAATCACTGATTAGGATCCACATTTTTATTAAATAAACAAAATTATTAAAAACGATACATATGTCATTTTATCATTGGACAAAAATAAAATAAAAACTCATAAGGATAGCCCTTAACTAAGGAAGTAGTCTCTATTATAAGTCTCCTCCATCACGGGTCTGCCGTTTTAACCTCGGTCATTTTGTATTCTCAAAGGGGTTGGAGTTCTAAAATGAAGATGGTCTTAGATTAACTGATCAATACTTTATTAGCAATTACAGTCACATGCACTCAGTAGTTGTACTTAATACGTGGATATGCATTATGTTTTTTCATGAATTTAAATTTAAAGTTCAATAACTTGTAGACAAAATTACAATTCAAATGAGTTATAGATAAAATCTATGTTGGGTAATTTTGTTGAAATAAACTGTAATGTGACGATTTTTAAAGAAACAAACATCTTGATAAGGGATCTTGATAGTTAGGAAAGAGAAGAATGGTCGTTTATGGCAACAACTTCATTTGTTTTTCGGTGCTAGTCAATTTCTTGAGGTCGATGCTCTTACATTTAGAAAGCTCAAATGTAACTCAAAGATAAGGGTTGCATGCATGTAATAATAGAGTGTAATTCTTTTATTTGAAATATTTTAATAGCATGTTATATTTTTGGTTTAGTTGTAAATGGATGTTTGAATTTAGCTAAGACTAATTGATTTAGAGGCCTTGTTTGGTTTGCCTATTTCCCGTCTATAGAAGTTGATCGTCTATAGAGGTAATTGTCTATAGAGTTTATTGTCTATAGAGGTTAATGTATTGTTTGGTAAAATTGCCTAAAAGGAGGGTGTTATTATAAAATGACCGTAATGCCCTTTGGAATTTTAAAAAACAAAAAGAATTGAATAAAATAATAATA
>JAYMTK010002166.1:0-14447 GCA_036897405.1 Pelargonium myrrhifolium | reverse complement strand
ATTGGACGGAGGACCGATTTGCAACAATTTTAAAAGTACAAGGTAGTGAAAAGTTAATTTGAAAGTACATGGTAGTGAACTGAAACTGGGTGATAGTACAAGGTGGTAAATTGTAATTACCCCTAAAATTGGATAAGAGAGATGATATTGAACCTGGGCTTGCACGTGGATAAGTGGACTTAACTCGAGAGTATCACTTAACACTCTCTCACAGGTGCAGGCTAAATAAGAGAGCGACGTTGAGTCTTACGTGAATGATGAGCTTAAGCCGGGAGATAAAACAGACGAGCCATTAAGTAAAGTGAGCTCTGATATGTACCATATTAAATTTCAATAATCGACTGCATAATGAATATATAGTTCCCAATAAACACCAAAAGAATCTATGTGCGCAAGTCTCACTTAATAGTTAACACAACTTGGTTTCATCAGTTGTGACGGATTCAAAGGTCGATAACTTTCAAGTTTGAGACATTAATCAATGAACGAAATGGGTGGCACATGCATGCATAATATACTACTTCTTTCAAATGAATATTAATTAAGCACCCTAATTATTCATGCATTATATATGTTTATAATTAATATTTTATAGTTTTAGTTGAAAAGCTGCAAATTTTGCAGAGAAAAGAAGAAGATAAGGACATACAATATACTATATATATGCTATAAATTAAGTCGTTTAGATGATACAGTAGATGCTTTCATGTAGATTAAAAGTGAACACAATACTAAATGTATGAATAAGTAATTTGTGTACTCATTGGATGTATTATTATCTGCCAAGGCACAATTGTTGATGAAATTAATTTAGAATGAATTTTTACAAGAAAATACATATAGTTATATATTGATTTGAACTTTATATGAATCACATTTATTTATTTTTTTTGCAATGGAAATTTTTCATATCAATCCTCACATATGCGACTCAAATCTATATATCATGAGTTGGATATGTGGATAATTGAAAACTCTTTAAATTTATCACTTTTTCACGCGTAACCATTAATTATCTTCTATGTGTGTCGTTGTAGACATGTAATTTTGCATATCGATCATTGAAGACCAAGAGAGAGGCAACATAGTTAGGTCAATGCCTAAATCAAAACCTGACTTGATACCAATAGCGAGGGTAAGAGGACTTTGCGCACTCATAGGTCGACACATGATTTAACTGCACTTTTATGCATTGCTTATTCGTTCTAGCTCACTATTAGACTTTTCATCACATTTTCTTTACTACTGTCCAACCTAACGAATAATAATTAATTTGTAAAATTGTCGATCTCATATATTGTTATGTATAACTCGTTACTATAAACTTCATTTATCTCAAAATGAGTGTTTTATTTGTTTTGTATATATTTTTATCTTAAAATGAGTTATATTTTTATTTTTAGAAAGTGTTAGATATAAAATAACAATAATATTCTTATTTTTTTAATAGGCAAAACAATAATATTTTTATAATAAGTATATTAAAGCACATGTTCTCTAGAACACAAGATAAAAATAAATAAAAAACTAATTTCTACTCTTTTTTTTTTTTTTTTGTCAAAATAGAAACCAAACTTTCATCTAAGAATGTATTGATAAATAATATTTAATGACAACTATAAATATATAATCAAATACATCAACAAATTCGCCTCTCTTTTATAAATATTGTTCTTATAACTCGATATATTACTCATTTGGTTCTAAAATGAGTCATTATTTTCATTTTGAGAATAATTAAGGAAAAATATAGTTAGTATTGTATAATTACTTTTAAATTCCCGTGACAGTGAGTTCTTACAAACTAAAGCGATACCTACTTATTTTTGTATATGAATGTTATTGATAATTTATGTTACAATTAAAGACACTTTTTCGTGACATAGCAGTCATTTTCCCCTAATTTCAAATAGTTTATGAACTTGCATTACATATTTTGTTGACAGCTAATATGAAGTCAAAAGCTCCATCTCTATGAGTATGTATGATATACTATCTTTTATTCTTCCACTCATATATAAAAAAATATCCTTTTCTATGATAAATGGATTTTTTTTTTTTTTTGTCCAAGTCTTGCAATAGGCAAGCAAGGCAGTTATACATTTTGAAACAAAATGCAGTACCTTGTTCCCTTTATTTTCCTGTGGGAACATATCTAAATTCCAAAACCCATTCCTGTAGACATAAAATATCCACAAAATACACTTTCAATTGCATACGAAAAAAAACACAAAAATAAAAATGTAGCCATGCATAACAGAGAAATTTCAGAATTCGATGAAAATCAAAGCTGCATTTATGATAATCATATTATCATCCCAAAATAATATACAAAATATATATGTATATGTATATATGTGGGTGGTCTCTTTTGCTTATAGATGCAAGTATGTATAATAATAATAATATAGTAATAATTAACAACAGATCGAACACAAGAATATGTGGTGGAGCAGCATGGATGTCCAGAAATGAAACAAATAATAATAACATGTGAAATTAAGAGTGATGATTAACTAAGAGAGGTCATGGATAATAGAAGGGCCTTCAAAAAAGATCTCAGGAGGCCAATAAGAAGAAGTTCCACCTCCACCTGAAGTAGTGCTGCTAGCATCTCCTGGATTACACAGTGATATTGAAGTTTCAGTGAGAGATGGAGGATTAGGATTAGGAGGAAGAGCAGGTGCAGAGCAAGGAGTAGTGGGTAGTGATGGAAGACTAAGCCATGGAGATTCAGGTGGGTTATGGAGATCTCCTTGGCTCACCAGATTCTCATTGCTATTATTATTATTATTATTATTATTATTATTATTATTATTATTATTGTTCAAACATGGTTGAAAACTGAAAGGGACTTGTGGAGGTGGTGGTGGGTCTGGCAAGTGAGACAATAGACTTTGGTTGTGGAGTGGTTGAGACTCAGAGGTAGCAGTTCCCAGGGATGAAAATGAGGTTGCATGGTTACCATTACTGTTCTCTAGTTGGGATAAATTTAATAGCAATGGGTTTTCCTTCACACAAGAAATGGAGTTTATTATACTCAACAGCTCCATATCTGGAATGGTGCCATTTTGGTTAGGTAGTACTGGAGCTAGGCCTACAGGAGGAGGCTGGTCAAGAATATGTTGCAAGTACTGAATCTTGGCCAAATGAACAGCTTCTGCTTGCAATCTCATGGCCTGTTCATCTAATATTACTGGGTTATTATGGTACTGCTGCTCTATTATCAGGTCTCTCAGGTTGGCCAGGGCTAGGAGGTTGGACAAGCTGGAAAATAGGTCAGTTCTTGGTTGGTGGGTCATTGGATCAAAACCCATCTGAATCAGCCTCTTCTTCAAGTGAGTGTTCCAGAAGTTCTTGATTTCATTATCAGTCCGCCCCGGTAAATGAGTTGCAATTGCTGACCACCTTGTAAACAAAACCATATATACATAATTACATACAACATTTATAATTTAATTAGTTGATATATATATATAGTAAAACCAATATTCAGTCTAGACAAGATAGAGATCTAAATTGTTATATATTTGTATTAATGCTTACTTGTTTCCGAGGATGGAATGGAGATGGAGAATTGTTTGCTCCTCATCTTCAGTGAACTTGCCTCTCTTGATATCCGGCCTCAAGTAATTTGTCCATCTTAACCTACAGCTCTTCCCACATCTGTTAAGACCTGAAAGAAGAAACAATATATATGAGAAATGCAATTAATTATATACTGTATAAAGCATGCATGCCATGCATGCATGAGAGGAAGAGAACCTGCAAGCTTAGGAAGAGCTCTCCAGCTGCCATGGCCATGTTTCTGGATGTATTGGACAAGCTTTTGATCTTCTTCAGGAGTCCAGGGTCCTTTCTTGAGGCCATTCTCATCACAACAAGGAGACCTTCCCATTTCTGTTGACTAATTACTTCCCCAGCTAGCTACTGCTCTGCCATGCCACCAAAACTAGTGCATTGCTATTTATAGCTAGAGAATAAGCTATCACCACTCTTGCTTCTTGTCCTTCCTTACTTCATTAAAAAAATATAATGTTCCCAACTTTATGGCCAGGTGAACAATATTAATTTGAGACATTTTCCTCCCACTTAGTCAAATACCTAGATATATGCATGCCCTTTCCCCTTATTTAATGACCAATGCACTCCCTAGCTACTCTATTAATTGCTCCCCTAACATTCAATATTTTCAATCTTACATGTAATTTTGATTTGACGCCTGTTTTTATATATATTCAGCTATACTACACCAATACCATAATGAGTGATTCAAACCTAAGGCTTTGAGGGATCCAAAGCGCCTAAACTGCTTGGTTCGATGAATATTGGTACTTGAAACTGTTTTCCCTCACATTTGAGATACTCAAATTGAGAATGCAACATAGAAATGGCACCCCTTTTTTTTCATTTTATTGGCAAAAACAACCTATAAAATTAAATTAAACTAGCTTGTGACAAACAGGGCATTTGTCTATCTCACAAACATTGCATCTAGCACTATCATTTTCATGGACATTCATTCTATCGAATCTCCCAACTAAAATTAAATACAAAAAATAAGAGTAATTATATTACACAGTTGCATATAAGCATAACAAACTTGATTACCGATAGAACTAAAACCAAAATATGATATACATGGTACTTAATTATAATGCATAACCATAATGTCACAAGGATAAGATAGTAATATGGCGTGAACTAAGAGCAATTAAAATGTAAATAAAATGACGTAAAACGTGGCAGCCCACAGCTGGTTAAAGGATGCCTCTCCATGCAAGAAATGCAAATGATATTTTGGCATTGTATGCATGGCTTCAAAGCACTTGCGTCTTATATTTTGGATTTCATGAGGCACCTAAGGAATCTACGTACGTATCCTGCATATATTATTATATTAATTAATGAGAGATGACTTATGATATGTATATAATATATATGCATGACACATCTCCATGCAGATAATTGTGTATACATAAGACAACAATCTAATGGGCTCAGCCCAAACCAATACCATTACTGTTCCCACTATAAATACTTTTACTTAACAAATCATATATACAATTTGTATACATATTGTTCTGTGATTTGAACTCAATATCATAAGTCCATGTAAACAAATAGTTTCTCTAAAATAATAATTATGAGTATAAAGTTGTGGACTTTAATAATAATTTAAAAACCCAGACCACAGTCTAATAATGTACAGATTTATTAATGTATTATCTTAGGGTCATAATTCAAGCCTTGAGGCCAAATAACTGATGATAAGTCCTAACAACCTATAAATGATATATATATATATATATAGCTATTTGGACAGCCTACACAAAGTGTTGAAAAAATATATGTACTGTTCAATAAAGGAATACAATCATATGTACTTCTCTACAAGCTTCCTTAGGAATCTTGCAAAATTTGACAAGTCAATTGAAAACATAGTATATGACAAAAATATGGCTAGAAATTTATATTCACTCAATAATAATAGTACAAACTCAAACCAAAGATAAGAAAGGAAGAAAGAAAAGCATACATACATTATCATGTGTGCCAAATGGAAAATGCATGCTTAGTAACCAAAATTACATGATACATATAATAATATGCATACTTAACTCTTTAATTAATCTTCAAATCTACTCATTAAGCACATCCTAATCACCATCATTTTACATCAAAACAAGGTCAAAATATGTGTAGAACAAGAAGACGAAAAAAAGTGTCATGTTCGAAACTTCCACCATTAATATGCAGTTTAGAGATGTATGATCATAACTCATATTCCTAGATTTACAAGGGCTATCTCATTCTGGTTTGTATGGAGAAAACAAAAACTATTTTTCTAACTCAAACTCATGATCTCAAATCACCAACCCACATTACCATTGAACTATAAGTATCTAGAATATGCACATTTGACATTAAATAAAGGCTCAAATAAAATCACTATATATGTAAATAACTAGTATTTTTAGAAAAAAAAGACAAAAGGATATATATTTTGAGTGAGTTAGAGGGGAGGTTGGTGCAGCAAACACCCCAAATCAACACCAAAAAAATTCATATCAATTTCTTTTCTGTGATCCATTCCCCTTAAGACATTCCTCACACGCTTAAGGGGATTCTTCAATGGTGTTCGTTGGTGCCTTGTCCTCATTCTCCTTGTTCTATTGTCAAATTTCCTTCCACGACCATATCAACATTTTTATTAAAATGATCCTGATAAAGTAATAGGTTATCCTCTAGTACAAGCCAGTCTTAATATTTTTAAGTTTGATTTCTGAGCCTCCAACCACTTCCTCAACTCCTGGTCCTAAAGTAAATGATTTGAGTATAATCTATGAACTAATTAATACAAATTAACTGTTAACAATGTTTATATATATAATTGTCAGAAAAATGTTACATAGTAGAAACTATTTAATCAAGTCATATATATGTGCATATTTTCAGAACACATATATACTCATTTTGGAAGCAAAATTATCATTAATACTAGAACCTATGAATAATACTCGAGAGTAATAAACCCAGTAATCTTCACGATTTTCCATTACGTACTTTACACTCTAAAATTAAAAGATATGTTGTATGAAGTCTCTGATAAACCAGGGGAGGACATGGTATTCTTGTAAATATCCACCAATAGTGGCAGCTACCACTATTTAATTAACCATATGCTAGCTCTCTCTTTCAACCTAAACTCATATTAAAATGATTCAGTGTCAACATCGATTACCAATAGCCAAGGAAAGTGAAAGAGACCTTTTTTTTTCTGAAAAATGAAACCATTCGATCCCCCTGTTTCACACTGATCATGTACATATAATGTAAAAAATCATCTAGCTATATATGCAATATAGTTAGCAAACGGGTCACACAATATCTCACACACAACCTACAATCGAGGTTCCTTGTCGGGTGGACCATCCGCAATTTGAATATTGGGTTCTGTGATGTCAGACAAATCTTATATTTCATTTGATTTATGATCAATCTTGGTTTTCAGTGTCAGCTAAACAACTGATTTGCGTGCTTCTATGGGTTTCCAACAAACACATCTAAAAACCAGACTGGCCATCTAATTTTCAGATCCCCAAACACCTATGCTATGCATCTCTATGAATCTCCTTATTCTACAGATATGCATGATCTCCTCCATGGAACATAATTGCACTCTTGGCATGAACTCAAAACCTTCAGTTGAGTTCAAGTCAAACAATTGTGTATCAATTTCAATTGTTAATTAGAGACACAAGACATTAGTACCAACATTAATTGTACCTCCATGTTTATGATTTCATTAATCACTAAACAACTGAGAATATCAAAACAAGTCAGATGCAGAACATCCATGTAAATGTAAATGTATGCATCTGCATGCATGTGGATGTATGGATGCAGGTGTTTTATTGTGTGTGGACTGGTAAGTAAGGCCTATCATCATGATGTATCAATCAAGATTAACGTGTCAAAATGAACATGGAAGTGGGGACCAACAGAACCTGTTCCAGGAGTAACTTGTCTAAAGTCCCTCATGGGTAACCTAATTTAGGACTACCATAGTTTAAGGAATAGCAAGAAACCTAGTTGACTTTGAGTTAAGCCTATGAAAATAACAAGGTTCACTAGTTAGTCATGCCTAATACATTGATTTCAATCTTCATAACATGTAAAGATAAGATACAGACAGAAATTAAAAGAATTCAACTTTGAGTATGTATATGTCTAAATGTAAATTTCCAGTAATCAAAATGTCCTAGTATAAACTAGTATGACTAGATGACAAAAATTCCAAATTGTTGATCTTCCAAATTTTATATTATTCAGATGATAATGTTAAAATGTATATGTGTATTAAAAAATGAATAAGCAAAATCCAAACATCTAGTGTAGTGAGGCTCAAGTTATACAAACTACAGCCTTGTTCCCCTGTCATACAAGCCTGTCAAAGATAATCAAACAATTGCAAGTATTACATCTAATACACAAGAATCATACATACGAACATGTCAAATGGTCATCCTCACCCATTTCCCCAAAACCCTGATCCAATTGTTAAAAGATCAAGAGTGAAGAATTATTATGCATTAATTTCTTAGTAGCTTCTCGATCTCAAATATGAAAACGTATTCAGAGGTCATACTCCTAAAACCTGGAGAAATCTTCTTGAAATTAAACCATGATAGATACAAATTGAACTTTCAGATTTTGTCCCCCATAACACAAGACTGAGTAATCAGATAGGATTTTTGACAGTCTTCCACTCCCATTTTTAACAGAACATTTTGAAATTTTGGCAATAAAAGTTTTCCAGGTTCTTACTGTACAAAGCAGGTGAGAATTGAATAACCTTGTGCAATATATTTCTAACAAGACCACTGATTTTATTGGCTACTTTGAACTAGTTCACCTCCCCAAAACACAAAAATAGATATTGGATAGATTCTATTAGGACTTGCATATAACAAAGGTAATTTCCTGAAAGTTTATGCTTATTGTAATCAAAAGTGTAGTGAACACTTTCAAGCTGTTAGTTCAAGATTGACGATTGCTCTTATGTCTAATTTGTTGGCTCAACTACTGCTAGCAGTGACATCACAGCCAAGCTTGGCCTAGTGATTGAGGGGGAAATATAGTTAATCAATACTGTGAAAACAATTATATAATTTAGTTTCAATATAATACTTGCAATAATTTGTACCAAATAATTACCAGTGTCTAGAGCTTGTCACTTTAATCAGAAAGCAACAGAATTTGAGATCACCAAACATGTAGCAAACTTGACTATGATATGTGGCAACTCAATGGAAAAGGTTCCATTCACCAAGTCCCCAAGAAGTAGATAGTTCACAAACATCATCCTTTCATGACAAGGATTTCTTTCATTGATTCAATTTATTAAATGGTATATTACATTTCTGTTAAGATTGTACAACATGACACCATGATTGAAAAATGGAAACCCATCAAGTTGCAGAATATGTATGAACCATTTCTAGGACTAGCAGACCTGTATCTTAAATGACCAACAATATATTTATAAGCTTTTATACAGAAAAATAATAATACATCAAGATTTGACTCTTCCTATAACAAAAAAGGAAAGCTTGACACATAAATTTTTTGGAAACCTTAAGTTTAGCCTCGGCACATATTCAATACATTCTTGGTTGCCTACATAGTATGATAGGAAATAAGCAAATCTGTCTCTCGAGCTCTCAAATCCTTTAGTTTCGGACATCTTTTCCGGTATATTTATCTAATTCAAGTTAACATAATTAACCTCAATTCCTAAGTTGGGGTTAACAACATGAAGCCTTTTTGTCTCATATGGCTTCCACACTATAGCTGTTTTGTCCATAAATCAATCACAAGTTTGACGTGTATATATATAACTTCAGTCAAATAAATTTCCTTGCATAATATACAACAATTTGATTTCAAAAGGATATATAGGTTTTCAAATATAGGTTGTATTACAATACTAACTGGCCGTACTTTGTGATTGAACTCATGACAGTAACCTGCATGGTTTATATTACTTATCAATGCAACATGAGTTTTATTATAGTACCTTCCTACTTATTTAAGTATTTAACAATATTTGGAGTTCATATTACTAAAATATGACTCTACCATATTAATAAGTACACTTCAAGTCATTCAAGCATGATAATATAGTCTATTATATATGTAATAACATTCAAGCATATTACTATTTAAAAACCAGCATATTAATTCTGCACTACAACATAATTTTAAAAATATGAAATAACACACCAACTTGTGCATGTATGCAGCAAAATGACCATATATAGTTAGTCATTAAATGGTTTATTCAAGAACAGCATCAAGTTCTCAACAAGGAAAACATTTGTTCTTGTATTTAAATTCACCTGTTTAAACTATTTACTATTCCTAGTAAAAAAATCAATACTCTGATCCTCTCATCGTTATTATTCATCAAAGAGAAAGAGTAACAAACACAGAGATCAAAAATATAAAAACTACCATAAAGGGTCATATATTTCTTACTCAGTAAACCACATTACTGGTAAGTTTATGGTTATCTTGTTATGTTCATATAAGAAAGTAAAGAAGACCTTTTGCAATAAGAGTGATGAACACAGAGAGTTCAGGCATATATGCGATTAACCAAAAGAAGGAAATGAACACCTTTTATTTTGTCTTGACATTTATTAATAATATAAGTCTATCATAGCAGTCATCCATCAAAATAGGTCTACTTTCTAGAATGTATGACATTGTAGTGTTAGGGAGTTTTTCATTGGATCCATGTGATGAACATAATTAGAGCTGACAAGGGATTACATGTAGAAGAAATAAGGAATAGATAGGTCTGTCAATAACTTTGTTCCAGCTTAGATTTGATCTGCAGTCTTTAGGCTGTAGCTTAGTTAAACAAATCTTATCCTTCCTCAGTTAGTTTCAATAGTAACTCCATCAGATCTTGTAACTGGACAACTAAGTTTTCTACTTTTTTTTACCAGCGGTTAAACTTGAAACCCAGAACATAGTGAAAGGGTCTTCAAGAGAAAGCAGTTACACGACCACTGTACAGTAATAGGCGTTTATGTTTTATATTCATTAATGATTTGAGTTTTAAGGAATAATAGGAAGCTGCACCAGGAAGAGCTCAGAACATCTTAAACACAACATGTTTTGCAAATAATGTAATGGTGCAAGCAGTATGCTGCTAGAATTAAGAAACTGTATGAGATATGAATGGTAAAAAAAGCAATCTATTTTTCTGCCATGTCAATTATAGAAATTATACAATAATCCAGATAAAAAGAAAAGTTCTCAGGTGGCGTTTACATTATATCAGCCATTATCCGAACATCCAATAAGGCAATTTTGCAAAATACTGAACTCAGAAAGTATGAGTAGTGATTAATTCCAACACTTCAATCACATATTCCTGGAAAGACACAACAATAAAACCATAGTCTTTTGAAATGTTTGGAACTCAGAACAAGTTCATACTATTATTGACTTGAATAAATAAGCAGTTTCTAATCTAGAAAATATCAAAGAAAATTGAATTAATTAAACAAATATAAGCTTTGAATTTGTTGTAGTTTGGTACCTGGTTTACCATATGGTTTTGCTAGTATGCAGTGCAATACCACCTAATAGTTGCAACTGTGCATTCAAGTCAAAGGGGGAGAAAAATATCCAACATGTCTCAATCTGGTGTTAGAACATCTTCGTTCACTACCTTGCAAAGTGAATATCATCTTGAACATATACTAACTAATCTGGAGACATACAGGAAAAAGGTTCAGTATTAGAAATGAGTACACATTTTAAATACAGCACAATATTTCAATTTATACACGAATAGAATGAGGGGCAACTCCAGAATTAATGTGCCCTGCCGAAGAGTTTCCGATAATTTAGTCATATGTATCATTCAAACATTTACAACAGAGCAAAGACAACAACTTCTCCTTTATTATATAAATTGTTTGACTTCTTCCGAGAAAAGCATCCACAATAGTGATACAACAGTCCCCCGGTAGCTTGATCAATGATTCCCATTACCAAACTTCTTTCGACACAAGTGCATTGTGTCTAATGATTTGGCCAGTGATGTGATTGTAGACAAAAATCATATCACGGGTTCAAACAAGAAGCAGATTCAACAGTATCATCATCATTTCAAGGATAGAGCGTGGCCTAAATATTAGATGCAAGACATATGGAACAGAAAAGAAGCTATGAGGTAATGAATTAGCAAATATAGAGGCATAAAGACAAGATGGTCACCTATAATCTTAAGGAGACATTTCATCGAACAGTTGGCATGCAGTTTAACACATCTGGCGTGTTGTGTTTGGTTTCCGAGAAAATGAAAATTCCAATTAATCCTTACTGGTTAATTGCAACAAGTTTGGTTTGGAGGAGATGGCTAATTCCTTACTGATAGTTTGGGATCAGCAGCCAAACAGTGATTACTATTCTAAGCTTACAGTAACTAATGGCCACTGGGAAGCACCCAAATTCTTCCTAATGGAGATTTTAATTAAGTGGATTATGCATCACAAAAGCACATCCTAAGTGTTTTCCATTGATAGAGATTTTGGCCCATCTTTACTCAATGATGCCAATATCATCATCTGGGCATTAATCTGATCATGATTTTGGGTTGTGTTGAAATTGAAGGGTCCCAGGCAGTGTTAGATGCCAATCCTCTCCATGACTGCAAAATGGAACAATCTTGAGATGCCAGCACCAATTCCAACTCCTATCCTAGCCCACTAAGGTCCAACCCATAAACACAAAAATCCTCCAAATTTGATTTTAAAGTTAGATTCATTTTGGGGATTTAATTAGGGATTTGATTTGCTTTTAATTAGGGGTTTATTGAAGTTTCATTTTCGGATTTGAAACATGATTTCTGGCAAAAAAAAAATGAAGATTCCGGCGGTGGCTCCATCGGCTAGAGGTCAGGGATGATGGAGAAGAAGGTAAAAACGTAAATAAATGAAATTATAAAGGGTAAAATTGTAAAATCACATTTTAAAATTATTTTCATTTTTATTTTTAACAGTGTTAGTTAAGTTTGATGGAATCCGTTAGTTTATTTAACGGCAGGGACTAACGCGGAACAAAACAAAGATAAGAGGGACCGCGGTCCGCGGAGGAACAAAGTGAAGGTCAATGACTAAAATGTAACAAAATAGATAGTTCAGAGACTAAAATGAATCTTTTTCCTTTGGTGCAACTCGAGTACTCAACTAATTGAAACGAGAAAAAAAAAAGACAAAAGTATCCACGATAACAAAAACGGTATTATTTCTTTTAGGATGGATGGAATGTATTAATATTCTCTCTTTTTACATGGTTTGATCTAGCCTAGCCTAGCCAGAAATCACAAACTCAACGACTTCATCCCAATCGCCTATGCACGCTCGTCTTTGCATTTGCTCTCTTGTCAGTGTTGGAAAGATAAGGACCTACTATCATCTGAGTGGGAGAGTTAGAGAGAAGAGAGTGATTTTAATTTTTCTTTTTAATTAAAACTAAATAATATTCACGTCAACGTCGATAGCGTGTTACTTTCAGCGACGTCAACAATCGGCAGTTAATGCGGACATGACTTAACTGATTTGTTAATGGAATCTAAAGATAGGCGCCAAATTGAGTTGAAAATTAAAGTTTTAGAGTAAATATTTAGGTATCAAATTGGGTTTCACACAAATTTGAATACCAAATTTGCCACAAAACTATTCAAGAAAGAAGAAAACTAGGGCTAATTAAGTTTGGGCCTAAGGCCAAGTTAACGCCATGAAGATTCAGCCTGCAATGTGTGCTACTAGGGCCAGGAATAGCAAACTATTCCCAAACGCACGTAAAGTCCAAATTCGTCGACACTTTCTCGTCTGAGTCTCTCTCTGGTCAGCACAACGATGAGGCTACTGACGCACAACATGTTGTCCTCAAACATCAAGGGCGTTGTCAATGGGTTCCCTCTGTTGGTCGAGGTGGACAAAGTGTTAGAGACACCCCTCGATTTCAATGCTGATTTTCTCAAGAATATCTTCTCAAAGATCGCCTGGAAACCTCTAGTCGACGCCTCCAGGACCATGGGATACGCCGAGCTCCCCGATGAGGTGGTGGACCCAAATATGCTCGATTCTGAGGAGTTCCTGACCAAGTTCCACCACGCACTCCTTGAGCTCTACCTCCAAGAAGGAGCGCTCGTTTGCCCTCAGACTGGCTAGAAATTTCCGGTCAACAAGGGCATCCCCAATATGTTGCTCTGCGAAGATGAGATATGAAATTCAAAAAAAATAAGGCTAGGGTTTTTGTTGGTGTTTAGATACAGATTGCAATATCAATCTAGGATTGTGGGAAGGAATAATTGCACATGAATCCCTGTACTTTACATGTTTTGCACATTAAAACCCTAAAGTTTTATTTTAACTTTTGACTACTCTATACTTTACACATTTTGCACATGTTTTTGCTTGATTTTTTATTTTTTAGTTTTCCGACGGGTTTTTGAAAATTACGGCAAGTTTATGAAGTTTCCAGCAATAATTGATTGTTGGAAACTTCATAGAATGGCAAAATGAGCATTTCTGAAAAAACTAGGTCATTTGCACGACACATGATAAAAAATATATATATATATATATTCTATGACGGAGAGGCCCCGACATAGTATAGGGTAGTCAAAAGTTAAAATAAAACTTTAGAATATTCTCGTGCAAGGGAGTTCATGTGCAATTACCCCTTGTGGGAATTTGAAATTGTTAGAAGGTTTTCATGTTATGTACTTATGAATGATCATTATAGAAGGTTTGATGGGCTGATTAAAGATATTTGAGCATAATGAAGTTTTCTCATTGATGTTGAGCCTAATTTCAATATTTTGCCAAGGATTTCTTAATATATATATATATATA
>JAYMTK010002165.1:0-14447 GCA_036897405.1 Pelargonium myrrhifolium | reverse complement strand
TTTCTAGAGGTCTCCTTTTTTTATTTATACGGGGACTGTCAATATAACAGATTCGAGGTGTCCTTAACAGATAACCTTTACGACAACAATATTTGAACCCGCGCATGTGATCCAATTTGAATGGCAGTCTAGACGGCGCTTTTAGTCTATATAAGATAAGAAATCGAATGTAACTTATTAATCTCTTTTCTTTTATTATGGTAAACCTTAAGATTTTGCTAAGCTGGACTTGAACAAAAGAAATTCTTACCTATGTTGATTTTAGGTTATTGTCATAATACAACAAAGTTCGTCAAGATATAAAAATTCTTTGTACAAACTTCTATCTAAGTGATTCCCATTTCTAAGAAAACCCCTATCAGTTTTCTACTCTATTTTAGTGGGTTCCCTACAGGAATTGAGTCAAAACTCTATACAACAAGCAAATTTATTAGCTCTACTTATTCAGTTTGTTTAAAAGGGATTCTTTAAAGGACCCTGCCAAATACTTTGAACTACAAGGCGTGCTAATCTCTTAACTTTAGAAAACGGGTGGTAGAATTTTGAGTAGATCAAGAAAACGAGAAATGCCTAATTAGATGGATTTTGTTCGGTTTTACTTGGATTAAACAAGGTTCACTCCATTTTATAGAGCTTTAGCCTTTATTATAGACAGGGCTTTCCTTGCAAGGGAGGCCCATATACTTGAGCACATTTTTCATTCATAACATAAGGTTCTAACTTTTTAAGTACTAGATTTTAAAAAAAGTTTCGCTATAAAAAGCCCTTTGAGTGTTGTCTATAAAGAAATGGAAATTCAGTTAATCGGGATTTTTTTGTAAGTCCATAAAAGGGTATATTAAGTTATTCCTTCGGGGATATTAATCCTTTTTTTTCTAAGTACGCTTTACACAGGGCTGATAAGAGTAAAAAAAAAGGCGTTAGGCCCGTAGTTTTACAAGGGATTCTAAGGGGACTTCAACACAAGAAAACTCTAGCTTTACTGACAAGGTATACTGTATATAGTAGATACTCTAATTTTATAAACGCGAGGCCCCAGAAGGAGGGTCTACTCCCCCTCTTTTTTAAATCTTTCCGGAGTAATATGCCGGTAGTAAGAAATTCGATCTATTAACACAAGACCCTTTATTTGTGATGAAGCTTTTCATAAAAGAGCATCTCAAACAGCATGATGAAATTTAGAATAGGGGAAAATCCTTTTGACCTGGCTAAGAATTCAAAAAAAGAATGCCTGCGCGTTGGAATATAAAAGAAAAAGGAATTATATACACTGAATTTTTAGATAAAATAGTTCATAAACTTTTCGAGAGTACGAGGGAGCCGATTAGAGCTTATGCTCGCGTATCCCTATAGAGATGGCGACAGTACACAGCAATATTGTAGAGGAAGTTCGTTAAAGCAGAAATCTATACCCAATATAATTAATGAGTTTAAGTTTAGACTTCTAGGCTGAACAAAACAGAAAAAACTAGAAATATGTTTTGATGTCGATTTCCTACTTTCTTACTAGTATCTCCTTATCCTTAAAGTTTAATTTAACCTAAAAAGACCCAGATCCAAGGAAACTCTCTTTACTAATATATAAGGGAGTCGGGGGAAGGCGCTTTAAACAGCACCCAATTACTGAAAAGAAACGCAAAGCAAGCTAAAGAATCAGGCAATCCGGACTCAGGAATTCCTTAATTTCACAGTCTAGCTAATAAAGGCTTTCCTCAGGACTTACTGATATTCCAAGAAAAGAAATTACTCAACAAGAAATTTGACTCTAATTAAATACCTTTCCTACAAGTGGAAGTTGACTCTCGGACCAAGTACATAAAAAAAGAATAGACTTTACCCTTAAATTAAATACTATTATATTTATATAAGTACCCGGAATGGTATAATAGAATGGGTTCTCCATAAGAATAATAGCGACAAATAAGTTATACATCACACTTCGAACCCTAAAAGGAGGTACCTTAAATCAGGTTTCTATAATTAATGTAGTTCTAAGTCTAGATAAAGTCTTACTACCTTAGTTCGAATTATATATAATAAAGTGACCCATTTCTAAATCTATATAAGTTTTTAGGGATAGTTTATCATATACTATGTTAGAAAGGGATTCTTTTTCTTAGTTCCTGTAAAAGGGGGTTCTCCAGATCAAAAAAAAAGCGAAATCTCCAATCTTATCTTTTGAGGTGCCCCTTTGTCAAAGTGTACATATACATGAAGCTACTTGGTTTTTGTTTGTAATAATGTAATTAGAGAAAATGCGGGGTAAAAAGGATAGGTTTTGGGATAAACACTATTCTAGAAGTTATATAATAGAAATTTAACATATGAGTCTGTTTCCTCATAAAACATAAAAGCAGTAAACGGAAGTTAGTAGTTCAGTTCCTTGGCAAGGAATAAGCAAATTGGCATTACTCGTGGTTAAAACCCAGTACGCAGTGATACAAGGAAAGTAGTAGGCTTGACTTACAGCAGTGCATAAATATTCTTTAAATTCTCAAATATTATGGGTATGTCAACAATACCACATTTCTTAATACAGAAGCCCCTGGAGTTCTGGTTTGTCGAAATTTCTTAGTATCTATTACTATCATGAGACCTTTTATATCTGATGTTTAAAGTTACAGAGAGCATAATGCTTTCTAAAAGTATGGATTTAATGTAACAGGCTAAAAAAGCATAAACTGGCTTTTATTCTAAAAATAGAACAAAACGAGGATATTTTAAGAGAGTCAAGAAAAAGATCTTAAATAAATGACCACGCCTGGCTTACCTCTTTTGGGGGGGCTGCCTAGCTTTTTAGGATAATTCATATAGTAAGCAGTTAAGCGAAGCTCTTTGGACAGAATTCCTATACTCAATAAAGTTCCCTTTCAAACTAAATCCCGGTGTTGTTAAGTATATACTTAGAATGTTCTTAACTTTATAATAGCTATCCATAATTTTTTGAATATTTAATTGATTACGAGAAAAGATTACTTCTTTACGTCTACTATAGACTTATAGAATATAGGATTCTATTCGAAGTATATTCCTTGGATTACTAGTTTTAAGTCAGATTCCAGTGAATTTTCTTTAGGGGTATGCGTCTCTATACATATTTATGTGATATAAAAGCTCCTGGATTCGGTGTCTGCTGCGAATAAAGAAGTAGTAAGTCTCAAGATAAAGTTACACTAATAAACAAGATTGTATCGAAACCCTCGCGGCCGTACTTTTCTAATAAAAGCTTAATTTAGGTAGCGCTGAGGATGTAATAAAATACGCTTGACATAGCTTTACTTAGAGCATTCGTTTGCTAAATCTAAAAAAATCTTCCTGCCCCAACAGGAATATCCTAAATTGGAAGAAGACCCAAGGAGTCCCGTGAATAGCCTTGCCTCATTTCGTGGTGAGAAGAATAAATATATTAATAATATAAAACTCATGAAACTAAATCAGACTACCTAGGGATTCGACTGAATGAGTGCAGGGTTTTATGACTCACAAGCCCAAGATAAATATGTTTTTTGTTCATGCTGATCTATGCGGTTAAGTTATTTAGCAAAGTTCATTAAAGGAAGGAAAGCTTTTTGATAACACGTATATCATAAAGTTTTGAACTGAACTTTTTAGTTATAGGATTTGTTAGAAAACATTAGGATTTTTTTAACTCACTCTGGTGTAAAAAGGGCAGCTTAAAGGAATTGCTGGAGTAACTAAAAAAAAAAAGAAACAGGATAGAGGATACAACGAGAAAAGGATGAAACAATCTTAGATCCCTTAACGAACGGCCTACCCCTCGGGACCCTGTAAATAATACAAAGCTTGCAGTAGCTCCTTCAAGATATTAATCAATTCACTTTTTATGAAAAAACCTGATGACATGTACTCTTTTTGACAAGTTTATTAAGTGAGGACTTCTTGTATATTTCCTTTTTTTTGTCGTAAGCAAGACTAAAAGAAGAAGATAGATACGAGTATACTAACTAGAATTTTGAGATGGGTCCCGGAAGATAAATAAACTTTTCCATTAGGGCTATATTAATTGTAGAGATTTTTGCCGAGGAGGGGCTTAGGATATTATATATCAAATTCGTTACAACATATTTGTTACATTCAGATTAGCATGTTATCATCAAGAATAGGTAAATTATGCGAGTATTCAAGGGTTTCTACAAATCCATCATAAAGTGCTCATTTAAACAAATACTTTTCAATATTTCAAAATGACTCTACATGAAGCTTTACTCAGCAACTAATATCAGAGAATTCAATTTCATTATTAGGACGTTACTCAAAGTAAAAAAAAAAACAGAATTAAAAAAGAATAGTAATAAGATTCTGTACTTAATCTTAATCTAAGTCTAACTAAAATAGAATTATAGACCTTCTTGACTGACTACTAATTTACTTGACCTTTTTTAAAAATTACAAGGTTGTAAAGAGAAAGGCTGTCCACTCTCTTTAGTCAAAAGTCTTCGAGGGAGTATTATGAATTAAACTATCAACTTTATACTATTCAAGGCCTCTAAGAGTATCCTAATTATTGACGTATAATTATATAATTAAAGCAATAGGGTATGCTCCTCTAATTGATCCGTTAACCTTCAACTTTCAAGTATATATACTCTATTTTACTTTATTCATCAGGTACTTTAGGCAAAGAGATCCGGAATTCTTGGCCTAAACTCACTCTCAGAAACAAAGGATCTCCTTTAATATAGAATACCATACTGCATATTAAGACGATTCAGAAGAAGAGACAGTGTGTCGAAGACAGGTACATGAGACTTTTTTTCCGATAAAGCAAATTCACATAGGTGCCAAAGGAGGCTAGACCCGCGGTTGGATAAGTATGTTCTACCTTGGATTACAATATGTAAAATGAAAAGGCAGTTGACAAAAACGACTTCTTCTTGGCTTTGGAATGAGGTTCTCCAGAATTCTCGACGCGTGCCTGTGACCCTAGTGGAATTAGGCACTCCCATTATATCAAATTTAATCGCCTAGTCTTAGGGTTACTAAATTAGAAAGATAAAACGCTTTATCAACTACTAAACCTTGTTTGCCCTTATCGGATAATACCTGTCTTTCCCACGGCTGCCCTATTAAAAAATCAAGGGATAGTTTAGCGTTGGTTAGAGCAAAGTGCTTTAAGTAAAGGCCTGTTCAAGGTTTGGTCGATAAAATGTCCAAAGAGCTCCTCTTTGACTTCTATTCTATAGTATAGGGCTTCCTATAGGAACGCTTTGAACTTCTTAAACTACGAAACTTTGGAAGTCCTTGAGCATTCTCTGTATGTACCCTTGTGTTATACTAATTGAAATTATAAAATTAATATTAATTAAGGTAAGGAGTCTTGAAGTTCCTTGCTCAGTACATATAAATATACCATAAATAGAATTTCTTAAGGAGCCCCATTATACAAAGGAAAAAGTAGGTTACGTAAAATTGTTTATACTTTAATAGGGCTTAGCACAAGTTTTCTGTTCTAGAATTTTCTAATTAGTCAGTTACACAATACAGAATTCTTTTTAGGCAATTGCAAAGGAGGGACTCCTATACTTGATATAATTTCTCTTACTAGTAGTTGTAAAGTCAAAGGGCCCCTCCTAGAAGCGTGCTTTTTATCTTAATCACGTATCCTATAAGGTCTCTTTTTTATGCTTATAAGGAACGTGTCGAATTGCAACTCTCGGTCTCCTTTAATAAAAATTTTTAGAATACGACTAGAATCTACGATAATTACCCTGTCGCTTTAGCGAAGGAGTACTTTTTTTTTAAGAAGAATACAAAACATTAGGAGGCCTAATACCCCGATAAGGAAAAATGAATTTATTAATGACCCGCTGTGTAGTCAAAAGATTTTCTTCAACCTACCTTGGTTTAAAGGAGTTTTCGAACTTGTAAACAAAAAATTTTTAATGAGCGCTTTTTTAGGTATCCCTTATTGCCGTACTGAAATTTAGGGGGTGTCTGTCCTTGAGAGGAGAGTTCCGCTTACAACTGTGAAGAGAGTAATTGCTAATAGTATACCTTAATTTACGAGCATAGCATTCTGACCTTATTAGGGAGCCCTAATTACTTATTTTAAAAATGATATACCAAGCCAAAAACCAAAGTAAACTTCAAAAATTTGAAAGTGTAGAAGCTTATGTTAGGGGTGCTACATATAGAAGAGAATCCTCTTTTTGTGTCTCTAATTCTTCTAGTAGTCCTAAAGTTTTTATTCTTTCTCTATAACCTTAACTGGATTTACCGAGGGTTTCCTTTTCATTTTAAAGAGATATATTTGTACAAGAGGTTTATTCATTTGTTTTAATGTTACTATAACAAATCTAGGAAAAGTTGACTAATAAGGGCAACCAGAATGTTATATTAAAAAGCGGACCTCTTCGAAGCAGCGAACAACTAGATACCAGAATTAGAAACCCATAATTAAGAAAATAGGCCAAATACTTGTGACTTATTAACTTAACCTGATCGGGAAGAAAACAAAGCCTCTCTTTCTATTTTAGTTAAGAACTAAGAGAAGGTTTCTCTTGTAAAAAACTAATCTCTACTTTTTTATGTCTTACTTAACCCCGGTTCTACTAATAAACTTTATTGATAACCTGGTTCAGACTAAACCCATTCAAGTCAAAGAAATGAAGGAAACCCAGCTAGTAGTACTTACTTATAAAATTCCTTGGTGAGCCTGAGGAACTAAAAAATACCTGAAAATCTGTATTCCCCTTTACTACGCTTCGGTGATTCCAGAGGAGAAACTGACTTCTAAACATCCCAGCTTCTTAGTTTATTGAAACCCCCCATTGTAAGAGTATAGAGCAAAACTCTTTCTAGAGGCTACTAATAAGGCTTAGACCCTTTAGAATTATTCCTATTTTCTGTATTCTAAGGGGATTAAGTCCGCAAGACAGGAAAGAGACCCCCTTCTTTTACTTTATTCCTTGTCCTTGAATCGTTTATAGCCACCAACTGACGGATTTTTCTTAATCTGTATTCCTTAATAAATTCTATTACTAAATGTTATTTGTTAAGGGGGGATTTTGATAATAATGGACTTTAGCAGGTTCTATAGGACGGGTATATCTAATAAGTAAGGAGGTTTCCTTTATAAGGATTTTCCCAAGTTCTTAGCTAGTTAAAAAAGTGTAGAACCTCCTTAAGTCAATAAGAAATAGAGTAGGAATTAGTTGAATAAGTTATATATAAATGAAATGAAAAGGTTTTTCTATAACCCCGCAAATGTGCTAAACGCGCTAAGAGAAAAAAAGGTTGAGTTCTTTCAATCGCAGGAAGACCCTGTAAAAAGGAAACACCAACTACCACGAGTGCTTAGCTGTAAGCAGTATATAGATTATCTTTAATCTATGTTTAATCTTTTTCATTGCTTAGTTTAGAAGGTTTTACCACGAGTCCCTATTAAGTAAAGGCATTTAAATGGGTCTTTACTTGCAGCTTCGGGCTAATAAGGAGTAGGAGGTCTCCCAAAGGAGATCCTTTAGTGGTATACATAAGACTGTTAGACAAGGTAAGCGGGCCCCTGGGCTACCTAATTGAAAATAAGTTAATGTAGAATAATTTATAGTTTGAGTTTCTTTATCTTTAACTAGATACAGGATATAAATTTTAGTTTTTAACTAAGATCGGAAGTTTCTGTGTTTCAAAGAGGTCATAAAGACTCGTTTGAAGAAAAAAAATAACGTTAGTATAGTATAGGAGCGACCCGGCCTAGTAACAAAAAAGCACCTAAGAATAAAATTTCTTTATAGGGTCCCACCTTTAAAACCTCTATTAGTCGTGTACAAAGAGTCTAACTCCAGGGGCTTTTGATAAGGTATGCCTAAGAATCGACTCATATCGAGAACTGACGTAAATAAAAGATCTCTATTTTACTTACAATTTCACAGCGAGCTAAACGGGGTTTGCTCTAACCTTGCCTTTTTTGCTGCAAGAGGTCCTTTTAGTATATTACTTTTTAAGGTTTCCTTGGTATTAACATAGGGGAGGGGTTTTTCATACTTTATTAAAAGGATTCAGTGTGCTATAAAAATTAAGCTTCAAAAATAGGAAGCTCTTTGAAGTAAAGAATTCTGCGGGAAAGGTGGCAGCTAAATCTTACTCATTAATTAAGAATAGAACGAAGTTGACCCGAATGCCCTAGGTTCAAAGCGAAGTACCGCGTAAGAAGGTTATGGCTCTTTTATACCTTTAGTTTTTGTTATAGAAGTTAACTCCTCTCTACACCCATAGGTATAAAGAGCCCTTAGTATACCACTGCTTATGGGACTACTTGTTAAGTTAGGGTCCCCTGTTTTGTAAGCAATCTCGTTCTTTAAAAGGTTACCCCCTTAAAATAGTTTTTAATCCGCCACAAGGAGCACTTTTTGGGTACTTTAACAAGATTTTAATATAACAGATCTGCCCAATCTCCGCTCGTAACAAAGATAACATGAAAAGAGTCCTGTTTTAAGCCTCTGTTATGCTTTAATTTGTGCTTTTTAAATAAGGTAAAATATGCTTGAGTACTGGGATAGCTTTGTTTTTTATAGGCCGGGGTCCGAAGATTGGGCGGGCCTATTGTAACTTTATTTGTACATAGGAAAGTTTTATAGCTTGCTGTTGAAGAAGTTAAGAAAGAACTAAAACACATCTCCCTTTTGCACTGTAACTATATCTAAAGTTTACTTAATAATTATTAAAAACATTTACTAGTATCTAACAAAATTTCCTTTTTTTTGCTCTCCTTCTTGTAAAAGCACTATTATAAAAATTTCTCTATTACCCAAACGAATTTAGAGGGAATGAGGGTTTCTGCCCCCTTCATAGAGTTTTTGCATTCTTAGTTAAAGAGCAAACTAAATCCCAATGCAGTTACAATAGTTTGTACTTTAAAACTTCTTGGAGTCTATATTAAAGTCCTATCCGATTCTAGAATATAGAAATGTGTTCTTTTTTAAAGCCCTTAAGTAAAACCAAAAAAGGTAGGAAACAAGGATTTCCCTTTTTACTAGTACTCCGCTTGACCCCTTGTTTAATAATGCTGTAACAGACTTCTTGTCAGTTTATAGAAGTTTTTTGAGGGGCTTTACTAGGCAAATCGGATAGTAACCGATTCAAACCTTTGCGCATATTACGTCGAGGGGTCGTTCTTCTAACTAACTATGAATTAAGTTTTTTATTTCTAAAAGTTTCTTGAGTGTGTAGCTGATTGATAAAGCACTTTTTTGTAGAATAGAAATAAAAGGGGGCTTTCCCTAATAAGACTCCTTTTTAATTGGCGCTAAACTTAGAGTAGGGTGAATGTAACTTGTTCTCCTATACAAGTATACTATTTGTACCTTAGTCAATAAAATTAAGACGTAAGTAAAGGATACAGTTTCTATTTTCTCTCGTCATACGAGTTTTTTAATAAATTAAAAAAGACAATTAGTAGTACTCGCCTTACTTTACAAGGGACTTCACTCCTAATGCTCCCAGACTGGGTTCTCCACAAAACAAAGTCAAGTATTTTCAAGAAGAAAATACCAACAAACTTTATTTTAACTAACTCTAGTGACAGCTTGTCTGTACAAGAAACCCTAAGAAAGACTGAAGGGACCCTAATTATATCCACTGTAAGCCAAAGTAGTGTCTACTGTTTTTAAATGAAATGTAAAGGCTCAATTTTGCGGTACCCACAATTAAATTTAGTTAAGAGGGGCTTGTTTTTTTAAGATTGAGTTTTCCTAATCAAATTAATAAACCCAAGTAATTAAAGTCTTTTTTCTCTATTTTAGTTTTATAGTAAGAGCTCTTTGCTTTTGGACTCCCTAAGCGATGTCTCTAAGATGGAATTGCGGTTCCTTTGTCTTGTAAATTACTTAAGATTTTTTTTTTCTTTCTGCTAAGAAACGGAGGAAATCCCCTATAAATAGGTAATGGAGTTCGAACTGGATGAGAGTCGCATATAGAAGAAAGTGAAGTTCACGTCGATAGGGTTTTTACTCCGCGTTCAAAAGTGAATGCAACGCGTGCTTATTTTAAAAAATCTACTCGTATCCTATCCTACAGAGGTATATCATTAAGCGTTAAAGTAGAAGAAAAAGGGCCTCTCCTTGCAGGCTATACCCTTCGAGTATTTTTATAATTGTATCTAAAAAAAGTATAACCTTAAGACAGAAGGAAGCTGGCTGTTTTTTTTGCTTTTAGTTCTATATGAAGGGGCCCGCCCGCATTGTCAACTAAGTGCGTGAAGACCACAGGAATTTCCCGAATGGAGGGTTTCAAAGAACCCACTAGTAAAGCGAGACTCTTAAAAAGGACTTCTTAACATGCCTGGGAATACTTTTCATTCGAGTTTTCTTATAGAGAATTGTACCCCCTACACTTATTCTGGCTAAAGTATTAACCCTAAGTTTATGACAGTGACCCCTTAGCTCTATGTAGGAGGATCAGTAGTTAATATTTGGAAAGTAGGAATAAATTATAACCAACGAGGTATACTAATAGAAAATTTTGGCAAGTTTATTATACTTAAAAGTAACCTGGGCTTTGAACCCAAAGACTTCCTAGTTTATTTTTAAGCATTCAAGCTGTAGTAATAGTTAAGTTTGTACACAGATATAAAAAAAGTAACAACGCGTTAATTTATAGAGGCTCCTTTTTTCTTTAAAGCGAGCTTACAGCAAAGATTTTTAGCAGTGTAATGGGGCTCCCTTTGATGAGGTTAAAGTTGTTATGTATGATTAGATAAAACCTCAACCAGGAACTCTCCGATACATAGCTTTAAGCAAGCGCCGATCTTATTCTATACCTAAACTAAAAATTAGAACTTTCCAATAGCATAGTCATGAAAGGTCCGAAGGAAGTTAAAACGGATGTCTAATTAGAGGTAATACGAGGGTTAGAATCTAAGGCTTTTAAATTAGGGCCTCTACTCATATAAGATCTTGCTTGTATCTTTTAAACAGCACAATACAAGATAAAATTGTAACGGCGCTTTTTAAGCTTAAGTTTATGCTATTTCCTAAGACTCCGGATCCTTTCTTTTGTTTTTTTTTTAATAAGTTAAATAATCGAAGTTAGAAAGACCCACGGAGCCTCCAACTCAGAGCATACCCGGCACTTTTTAAAAGAATAGGACTCCGTTTGAACCCTAAAAAGACTTTTCTTTCAAATTAAATTTAACATATTACCAAGGAACCCTTTCAAATCAGAAAAACCGCAGTATCTACGCGTCTTAGCCGGCCTGCTTATGTTTATGATGAGAAGTATAGGGGACACTCCCTCTCAAAAGTAAGCGGAGTCTTGATCTTCTTAAACAAGCACTTTTTGGACCGTACCTTGTAGAATCTCCTTTTATCCCTTACCTGCTTTATTTGGCAAATACAAACTGGCATAAAGCTAGATTTCCAACAAAAGAATCTCTTTTAAAATATATAACAGCTGGGGTTTTAGCCAGAAATGCTGTTAGAATTAATAAAGATCCCCTAAAACCCACTAGGTAAGAATTTGGCGTCTCATAGTAGGTAACTCCTAAAAATTGTGTCTAAGTTAACCTTAATATATTAAAACCGGCTTGGTAGCGAAGCGGGGTATCCATAAAATTACCTCCAAGCTACTCACGGAAGGGGTTTAAAGTTTAAAGAGGTGCACCAATAGAAAAGTTCGAACAAGGCCCAAAGAAGCTTTTTCTTAATTCCTACAAAATTCCAAGTGTAAACCTTATCACCCAACCAAGACCCCAATTTTATTAAAATTTTTTGCTTTAAACTTCTACAACTGGACCACCCAAAAATGAAATTAATAAAAGTCCGTCCTAAAAAAACCCTACTAACAATCTATAAAAGGAAGCCTCTGACATTATGGCTTTAGCCTGATATGAATACCTGGTACACACGCTCCTATCCAAGTTGACAATGCGATCTACACAGGAATCTCTCTAAAACTAAAAAAAATCCAACCCTTAGTGTTTAGCGTTGATTTAAACTACCGCTCAATTGAACCAATGTATTTCATATCGGATTCAAAGCATCTTAAGCTCTTTAAGAATTACCCTCTAAAGCCGTTATTGTTTTAGTATAGTTTCTCCATTGCCGAGATAAGGTCCCTGGTTTTCTAGCTGAGCGTAAGCAGGATATAATATCAAGTTGAGTCTGGTTGGCTTTGGGCCTACTTGAGTGAATGTGTTATATACTCCGGGGTTATCCTCTAAATAGAGAGCTCTCATGCAGTAATACAGGGTTCCAGAAGCCGGCTTTTCTAAGCCTATATGCTATGAAATTTCGAAGTCGGGTTGACGATTAAGGTTGAATTTACTTCCTTTTATGCTTAATCTAAAGCCTTGGCATAATTAAGAATAACTAAAACCTTAAAGAATACTTAAAAATTTAGGTAAGGTCAAAGTTAATCAAAAAAGAATTCATAAAGGACTCCTGATACGGGGTATCGAGGAGATAGAAAATTTATTACTGATAAGAGGGTAATACTCTTGTGTCAAAGGAGGTTTACAGGAATTTAGTGATATATGGGACAAGAATTTAATTAAGGAGTTCTGGGACTTTCTTTTTATAAAAGCAAGTTTTTCTAATTGAAAAGGTTAATCTATATAAATTCTAGTTGTTTTCTAGAACAATCTTTTTAATATTCTGTTTTACAAGTCTATCTCTGTGAATCTTACTTTGACTTTCCTTAGCGCTGACTAAGCAAATCCCTTATTAATAACATTTGATGCTTTACTTTTATCCGGTTTTAGAAAGAATAACTTATGACTTCCCGCTTTTTTCGTTTTTATAAATTTTTATAAAAATAGGCTTAGCTGTGAGGCGGGGTTACACCGCAATCTTGAGAGTAAAAAGGAGTTCTAAGTTATGCCCTTACTAGGCTTTATACAAAATTGTATAAAAATTTTTAATCTTCAAAAAAAGTTTCCTAGCTTTTAGAACGAGAACGACTTTCCGAATGATAATAAGGGCCGCTAAGTATAAGAGTAGACAGCTTAGTTTAAGGGATATTTTTCTATATGCCAATCAAAAAGGGAAGCAAACTAAAAAGCCGAGGAAGCTAGTAATTTCAATTTATACAAATTTTCTTTTCTTACACAACTCCTTAAAAAAACCGGGAGCTCTAATTCAATACAAGAAGCTTTTTTCTAAAAGGAACTCCCAAAATTCTATACTAAAACAAGAGTTAACTCTTGTAAATTAGGTACAATTACAGGTTATGCGCTTACTCTGAAGAAAGGTTATCCTTAAACGAATTCTCGGACTAGTTTTATTTTAGTGTTACTATAGCTGCACAGTCTTCAATAAGCTACAGAAGGTAGTTCCTGTTTTTAGGTGTATACTTTACTAAGCATATCGGTTTTTTCAGTTATTCTGCTACACCAGCTATTTAGACATGAAAGTAAGGAATCTCCTAGCCAACAAAGCTACAGAATACAATTTCCCTCTAAAAGAAAAAGAGGACCTATTATCTGTGCAGTACCGAATAAAAAAATACAATTATGAAAGCTATCTTTGCCAGCTTACAAGCAACAAGATAATCTGGTTTCTATCTTTATCCGTTTAGTCTTTATTAGCGGTTTCTGTTATCCAGTACCTGCTATCAGGAATCCTTATCAGATAAACTAACTCGCTTACAAAGGTACGGAGTCCTCCATTAGTCTTTAACTCCTGTTGGCTTTACAAAACAAAGACTACCTTCCAAGATCTACAGAATCTATATCTTTAAACTCCAGTCCCTCAAGAGAAGCTGCTAACCTTTTAAGAATTATAGCAACTCTTTGATTGACTTGTGCTGGAATACCTAATATCTCCGGAATTTGAGAGTCTAATGCTAATGGCTACCTGATAGACTAGATACAGAAGTGCCTGTCTATTAATCAGAGGGATTTACCTTATTTTTAAAGTTAGAAAATAGATAGGAAAAAACTCTTAGAACCTTGGAACTGCTTTAACATCTACATTTCTAGAATAGTTAGAGTTACTATATGATACTCCAAAATCTCTTATCCAGCAACACCTGTTATACCCAGACTGGAATACATTGACTCCTAAAACTATTAAACTGGAACCTCCTTTATTGTTCTGATCTCCTTTAGCAGCATAGCAGTCATTAGCTAGGGCTCGTTTTCCCATTACCAAGAATCTAAGAATCCGTTTATGTCTCATACTTGAAAATGCGTACTTTCCAAAGAATCCAAAACCGATAATCTGGTTTATGTAACACCTTTACTAGATCGGAATCAAGATAAACTTGTAAACTCATTGTATCGCTGCCAAACACTTGAACCCCTTTGTCTACAGCTAAGAAACCCAGAATACAATTCAGGAGAGTTCTTTCTATTATACCTATACTATCCTGAAAATACTAGGAATCTCAAAAAGGCAATCTACTCTCCTTGCTACAACAAAGATAATCTCCTAAATCCTAAACTATCTAGAAAGAAATCCTAGGATATAAAGAACAAGAGAATCCGCTCG
>JAYMTK010002164.1:0-14450 GCA_036897405.1 Pelargonium myrrhifolium | reverse complement strand
CAACATCAGATCCCAGCCCTACCGGATCACTCCTTCTCCAGGATAATTCTACCCGGAATTTGTCAGTCCAACTCCATAGCCACCCCTGGAGTCTTGGCCACCTCCATTGATGTTACGACCTTCAGGGGGCTGCTCATCCCCACAACCGAGCCTTGCAAGAGATTCCGCCATGAAATGTCAGAGTCTCAGTCTGCTTTGCCGCAAGACTCTGACCCTCATCCTCTCTTCCGCCCTGATCCAAAGTTTTCAAGACCTCCTCATAAAGTGACTTGACCGAGCCAGCCATGTCCACCATAGATTTAGGTCCTTTGAACCACCTTGGATATGATTTGAGAAACCCAGCTTCCATTGGTGTTGAATGGTCACGGCACGTTTCACTGTCTTGGTCCACCGCATCAATAAACCGTCCCCGGAGCATGGTCAATTGAATATTAATATTTCATAAACTAATTTTAGAAACCATACTTATAAAAATATTATATTAATTAAAAAAATCTATACATACTATAAAAGCGGAACAAAAAAATTGGTTTATAATGTATATTAGAGCGCCACATCATCATTTTTTTTTGCCACAAAATTTTACTTAATTATGTAATTACCCAAATATCTTATAAGGTAAGTAACATGTTTTATAAGGTAAGTAAATTACTGTAATTATATATGTAAAAAATAAAATTTTAATCTTACAAGTTAAACTATACCCACAAGTAAAATAAATTGCAAACGAGTTATAAATACTCTTTTATCATAAGTTTTTATAAGGTAAATCAAAAATGAATTCACCAACGATTTTTGTTTTTGTATTTTGTACGTAATTTATTTTCAATATTCTAATATTTGTTGTTCTTATGTATATTTTGCATATGATGTCGATGATCATTCAATTGGAATGTTTGGAGTGTTACATGTAAGTAATTTTATTAATTAATGTTTTTTATGTTTATTAATTTAATTAAATGACAATAAAGATATACAGACCGTGCAACGCACGAGACTTAAACTAGTATATTACAAATTGAAGTTCAAATTTTCAATTATGTTTTTATTTGGGTGGTTCTTTGCTGTGTGGGCTCCATAAAATAGAAGGGTCCGAGTCCGAAATGTGCCCTCCCACAAGGTTATTACGCTGCGACTCGAATCGACACACACTCACTACTCCGTTAGCAAGCAAAGCAACAACACCCAGAAAGGGACACCCAGATTGACGACTTCAGCTTCCCTCTCCATTTCCATCCTGATTTACTCTTCTCTCTCATCTGGTAATCTTTTCACTTCTTAGGGTTTATGTTTCGCATTTCATCTTTAATCTAGGGTTCTTTACATCTACGGAGTTGAAAATTTGAACGTGGTTTTCCTCTACTTTATTCGGAGATTTCGTGCACGCAACGTGTTCGACGATATTACTGTTCGCCATCTCTTGGGTTTGCTGATAGAGCTGTGGATTAAATAGAGAGAAAAATGAGTTTTGATTATCGTATTCTCCACTTGTACTTGCTTCTCTGCCAGAGAGCTTAATAATCTAGAAGATGAGATTTAGTACTTAAATTGAGCATCTTAATTTGAGTTTGATGCGTTGTATTAGCTCTGTTGATAAGGTAGAATTGTAGTATATGCATCTGTGCATTTTACATGAATGTAGTGTGTTTTATGAAAAAATATTAATACAAATGTTTGTTTTCTTATTTCTACTTGTCGGGTGGGAAGTAACTATGTGGTTATGTCCATGCAGATGTCTCTGCATATTGGTAATCTATCACATCGGACTCACAGAGATGACCTAGAGCGTGTCTTCAGTAGATTTGGGAGATGTGAAGTAAGGATAAAAGATGCATATGGGTTTGTAGTTTATGAATTCCCTCCAAATGCAGAGAAAGCCTTGACAGCATTACGGGGCAGGGCCATCTGTGGCGAGCGGTTAACTATTTCATGGTCAAAGAAGCAGCCTCAACATCCTGCAAGACTTTCAAGAGGTGATAGACCATATGAGCCACTACGAAGAAGGAATTCTGCAAGAGGTGATTATAGCTGGCGAGATTACAAGATGAATGTGAAGCAACCGGATAGCTATCATCAAGATAATGTCAACAACTACACCAGGGAGGAACATCATCATTTCAGGGAAAATTTGCCTAGTGAAGGTGGTGATGCTGAACCCACTCATTTAGACAATGGTAGATGGGGTGATCAAGTTCGCGACATTTCAAATGATTATGGATTTGAAAATGAAGCGGAATTTGAACGATATGAACCACACCAAGGTTATGAAAGGAGAGAGGAACACGAAATTCGTCAGATTGGCGGTTGTTCTTCAGGAAATCACCAAGAGAAAATAGAGAGGGAACTGACTGGTGAGGTAAATTTGGGTCCTTTGAATGATTCAAAGGTAAAGGGAAGTTGCTACAACTGTGGAGCTAAAGGTCACAAACAGCGCAATTGTCCAAGAGGAAATGCTTCGCAAAGAAAGTTTATTAGGTTTGATCATAGGCAAAATAATAAAATCAGCAAAGAAGGTAGAGGTGGATTCCAAAGATATGGATCCAAGTCATGGGGTGAACTGCAGTCAAGTAAGGATACATCTATGGCGGAAGACAAAAATGACAAAGACGTTTCTGACTCTAGAAATCATGAAATGCCACTAAAGAGTGGAAGCTCTCCAAGGAGAAACGAAACTGACAGTGTCCGGAGAGAAGATTATGGAGGAAAGAAGAGGAGTGGGAGTGAAATTGGAACTTCAAAAGGACGTAGTTCAAAGAGAGCACGAAAGCCAGCTTCATCTCTTCTCCATTCTGATTACACTGCATCTAGATCACACTCAATTTCTCAATTATCTAAGTCTCAAAGAAGTACCCGTTCAAGATCAAGATCAAGATCAATATCATCTAGAGCTCATTCCTTATCTTCTAATTCAAGGTCAAAATCTCCAACATCTTTATCTGCTTCAGTTGGACAACTTTTACCACCTCCTCAAAGTAACGTACAGTTGAATCTAGAAGGCACGGTGGATAATGCGACTACTGAATCTAGAAAGGTTTCGGTCGAACAGGGACAGCTGGGAGAAGGTGATTTGGAAACATATAATACTAAACTGGATGATACAATGGGTTCAGTGTATGGTGAAAAAGCATTAAGATCCTTCAGCAAGGAAAATGATACTGGAAGCGACCAGCCACTGCAGCGGATGTCTGGTTTGTCAAATATGACAAATCCAGGGACTCCACTTTCAGATAAAGGCGTTCTTACTAATGGAAGTTTGTCTTCAGCTAGTCTTGATGAGACCAGGGGGCATCTATTTCCAAGTGCATTGGTGGAGGAACCACCCTTGCCGACACCATTTAAGAAGCCAGATGCTAGGTCTCCTTTCAGTTCCCACTCTTGCAACTCAACAAGCATATCGTCAGAGGAGTTGCACAAGGTTCTGAAACACTATGGCCTAGTACTTCCTGAGGACAATGAAAGGCATTTATCTGTAGAGGATTACTTTGGGTCTTCTCGCTTGTGGCCATGGGAGATTGTATATTACAGGAGACTGAAGAAAGGCCCTATTTCAAATGAGAACTATGCCAGGAGGCTTGAACAGAATAGAGAATTTGGCATTGTGGATAAGTATATTAGAAGCAGTAGTGGATGGGAAGAATCGAGTCAAGATATTTGATATGCCAAATTAGCTTTTGCCCTTGGAGAAACTTAATATGGCAGTTTTTGCTTATAAGACTGCAATATTTAGAATTCACATGCAAAATTTCCACTGGATTTCTTAAGGAGAACTTAGAACAGGTAATTTTAGAGTGTTATATATAAGCATATACCAAATTTGGACCTACTTCACTTCAATGCAGTACTATGACTTGTTTGAATGTGATAATTTTTGTGAAAATTGCTAATGATTTACTAGCCTTCCTTTGATACCAAATGAGTAAAGCTTCATTCACATTAATGATATCATGCATTCACTTTATACAAGTATGGCCTAACTTTTTAGCCTTGGAAATGTGAGTTATGTACTTTACATCTGGTGTCTTTCTTCATAGAGGTCCCTTGATGTGATCATGTTTCAAATCTTTCTGTAAGAAATCATTTAAAGAAAATTTATATTTATATTTTATTTTATAATTTCTTGTTCTACGGATGGAAACTTTTTACTTAATACCTGCCTTCACTTTGTGGAACTCGGTAACAGTTTAGATTAATGTTCTTAAATTTAAAGCTGAAACTTTGGTAGCAACTCTTGACATGTTTGTTATGATGGACTTGTTGATCCAACTTCATAAGATGCATCTAACTCTGAGTTTCTGTATTGTGCATGACAACCGCCAATGATGGATCTGCGTTTACAAACTTGAAGATGTTTGTACATACTACATATACAATTTGTTGAGGTGCTTAAGAGCAATTGAAATTCCTCTAAAACTTCCCTGGTTCCTATGTTTCTCTAATGCATTAAAGCGCTTTCCTACACTATCGAAAATTAACTGGTGCTCCTTTTGGTGAATGGTCATGGACCATAAGCATCCGTACCATTCCTGTCTATGTTAGGAGTGGTGAAATTGCTAAAGTTAGGTTGAGTATGTTGTCACGATTCTCTTACATGACGTTGCTCTATTGAGAGAGTTGAAATGCACTAAATATGAATAATTTTGAGTGTCCTCATAAGTTGGATTGGCTGAGAGTATGTTCATAATGAAGTGATTTTTCATCATTGGCTATTTCGTCAAGCAAACCTCATATGGTTACCTTTTGTTTATACCCCTAGTCCAACACCTCATGAAGATTAGGTTTACCTATAAGTAGATATGAATATGCTGGATGTCGAGGGAGTTCAATCTAGTAAAGTCTGCATGGAGGAATTTCGAATTACTCTTGGTCATTTTGTTTTAAATTTTTTCAATTCCCTCCAAGTTAATCATTGCGCCCAAATAAACTAAATTTCATGTAAAACAAAGATCATCTTCTCTTTAGCTTCAATAGTCTTGTAAGTGCATACTTAAAATGCTAAACATGTTTGTGATCCTTAAGTTGGAGAAAGTCAACATTGAAATCAACGAGGAGAAGGAAGAGAAGGTTGTCTAATAAGAAAACCCTTGGTTGTTTCTAATAAACTGGACTTGCAGCAGTTTCCTGCACAAGTAGTATATTATAGAAGATCTTTTTAAAGTTTTACAGCTTTGTTCATCCAGGGAAGTTAGAGAAATTGAGTAAACTTGAATTGCATGTTCTTTAGTATGCTTTCTGACCAACATTCTTGAACAAGAATTCCTGTAAACAACCTTCTTTGAACTTAAACAGTCCACTTCCTTCTAACAAGGATGGGAACTTGAACTTGGTGCCTGTCCTGTTTCAGCCTGGGCATTGGTAGGCTTGAATTAGTTATTTTGTAGCTCCTTTTGATTTGGCTGGCATATTACAACAGTGTCAGGCAATGCAACCTTGCTGAACAGGACTTTGATATAGTTTGGTCAATATATATATATATATATATTCAGTGGATAAATACAGGTAACTAGGGCTAATTCTAGTCTCAATACACAGGCTGCATATTCTTTCACCACTGCTTCTCACATAAATCCCTTTGTTACACTGCACATTTTAAAAAGGCTTTGAGCAAGTTCTCAGTTTCAGTTTACCCCTTATTCCATCCACATATGTATGGGTTCCACAACTGTTTCCTCGCAGGGAGAAGACAAGCATGAAGTAATGAGGGTTGTGAACTGTATAATCCATAAGGTCCTTTGTTAGTAATCTCCATTTAAAGTCTGATAGTGTCCTGTCAGATCTTTTGATGGAACAAGTCACGCCCTCGTGTATGTCATGTCTAGGGAGATATGGTGAGGTTTACATTTAGTTGTTGGTTTGCTGCAAGGAAGTGCAGTGTAGCTAACTGGCCATTGCTTCTCTACATTTTCATTTGATCCAATGGCTGAGTTTTGTTAACAATAATTGATGACCTTAATTTATTTCTTGACAATTATGTTGATCATCTCAGCATTTTTGAAGTCTATCTCCTTTCTCTTGAGAGTTGTAGTTTCTTTTATCTTTTTGGTATAGTCATTTGACTGCACTAACACGCTAGATTTTCTTGCCTATATTAGCTTTCAACTTTGTTTATGATAATTCAGCTTTGGTTTCTGTTGGGTCTCCTTTGCAGATCTCTGGTTATCATCTTCAGTAGAAGATGCAGATCACATGGTCAATGATAATTCAGATTTGAAATTATATACAGAGCTCTTGAGCATAATAGTTATTATCTGGCACGAAAGAACTTCTATTTTGGTATTAGAGCAGGATGCTACTGACTAACTATTCATTTTCATTCATGAATTCTATTGCTCTCAGAGAATCAGTGAACACGGATACACCTGTTGATGTTCATGTTTTGGCTTAATTAAGCGTGTGCTGCACACAATTAGTGTGTGTCTCAGTTCTCAGTGGACCCTAGTGGAAGCTTCTTTGAATACATGGTATTTCTTGGGGCTTTTGTTAGTTTGAGTCCTATTGGTTATATCTGACTGATTTTGTTTATTTTGAATAATGCTCTTGAAATTATCTGTTTTTATGGGCTTTGTTTCTTTTACTGCTTATGTTGAGAAATGTTTCAATACCAGAGGCTTCGGAATAAATTTGTTACGGAATGTGTTGTATTGGCGTAAGCCATGTGGGTTCAGAAAATGCTGGTGCAAAGGTATGACAGGCCTTCTGGATGGAATGGATTTACAATTCTATCTAGCGCAAGTATTCGTGTCTGTATCTAGTAGTGGGAGTCAAAGGTGGTATGTCATGTCCTGAGAGCCATGACACGAAAGATTAATGCTGTCTTACCTATGTAATCAATGGGATATTACCGTATGATGCAAGTATTTGAACTTTAGACTCAAAGTTTCTACTTACCTTCTGTTATTGGAACAGCTTATGTCATATATTCTGATGGAGCACGTAATGCTGCATGCAACTTGTTTTGTTGATATACTCATCTTCAATAATGAAGAGCTTTTTAAGATAACTTTTACTTGCAGGTTGTCTGCATGCTGTGGAGAATGCAAATGGTTACGTGATTTTGGTTTGTTTTCTATGTTCTCGAAATTTTTGTTGCAAGTTCTTAAGATGTTCTCTTACTCTTTGGCTTTAGAATCTTCCCCGGTTATCTTTATTGAATATGGGATTGCATAATTATTGAAATTTGTCACCCAAACTTATACTCTGCCTGTAATAGTTTTTAGAAGAAAGAAAAATGATTATGAGTATTTTTCTGATCGGTCATTATATTTGTTTGATTTTATTTTTTATTTGGCCTTGTGGAAAAGAAAAATAGAAAAGGTGGAAAAGGAAGCATGTTTTTATCAACGTTATATTAGTTGTATTGATCAATCAAATTACTAGTATTTAAGACATGGATACACATGAAACATATGCATACACATGGTGACGATAAGTACCAGTGATTGCCTTGCCACTGCCCACTGGTGCGTCAAAGTTGTATGCCTTATTTTGTTTGCCAATCAACTCATATGTGGTAATGATTCGTTTTTGCCTTTCGGTGTTTGTGGTGTTTTATGAAGATAAAGGGATGACTCGTTGAATCTTAACTCATAACAACAAAAGATGAATGTGACTGGAGTAGGTTTGTTCCGTGATTATATTAGATACCCTGTTATTAATGGAATGGATGATTTATCTTTTTTTCAGAGCTTTTTGTTAAGTTTGCTGCACCATTTTTGAAGAAAATTATATTTAGACATTTACCCTTTTGTGTAAAACAGTTGACAGATATATTCAATGTTCATGCAACTTGTACATAGCTTGCGTACCAAGACAAGGGCTATATTTAATGAGTTTGTTGTCATTAGCATGACCTGTGACTTTCTTTCGTGAATTAGATTATGATCCTTCCTCATTTTTGTGTCTTTTTTTTTCTTCTTTCCTTTCAGCTTCTGTACCTTGTTGCTGATGGAGGTGGACACAAGCAGGATGTGTATTCCTTGTTTGGATTCTTGTTCAGGTAATTTCAACAAAATACAGCCAGAGCATATGAATTATGATATGAACCCTTATTTTCTGTTAAAATTTCATCTTATGTGTATAATATATTTGACAAGTGTCTAGAGCCATAAATTGAGATAATGTCATCATTTATGTTCCCTATGCTTTTTAATTGAAACTTCAACTCTAATGAAAAAGAGAGGAGAAATGGCATGTGTGTGAGTTAAGGAAGAGGTCGGAAAGGAAAGAGTAAAAACCAAATTGAATAGTGGGAGATGGAGAGATATACTATAACGGAGAATGGAAACAAAGATGGCATTTAAAGTCGGAAGAGACTTAAGATAGTGAAAAGAAAAAGACCAACAAAACAATGAGAGTCTTAGGGCTAAGGCCAAGAGGGTGCAATTAAATTTGTATTTATCATCTGACGTAATACCCCTCTCCATGCTTCATTATTCTCAACTGTCTCAATTACTCTTGCATTTATTTGTTTTTAATGGCCTTTCAATCTATTACTACTACTACAGTCTTATTTTCAATGCTTGAACCACCCAACCTCCTTCCTCTTCCTCACTTCCCCATTCTACCCTTTTCTTATTTCTCAAACTAGTAAACTTCTTGACAATATACTTGCAAATTTACTTCATAAACATTGTTAAAAACTTGTTTTATTGGGTGAAGTCTTAGTTTTTACAGTATGGATGTTACATACCAATCTAACTTGGTATTATGTGTCTGTTTGTAGGTGGAGGATGGACATGAGTCCTCGGAAGGTTGTGGCCCCATGGAATCGACACATAATATTGCAACAACTGGCTTGTCTAAGTGCAGAGTGGACCCAAATTTACAACATTTTTCACTTAGCTTTCAGGTACAGAAGATATACCCCAAAATCAGAGAGCTTACCCATGTATTCGGTACCAGGTAAAATTCAATGATTTTTCAGAATCTGCATATGGTTACTGCCTGGCAAATCTCTGGCGTGGCATGTTGTGTGATTGACTGATTGGATGTGTTTGTGTGTGTAACAGAGTAACAGAACCAGATATAAGAAAACAAAAACAATAACTAAACCAAATAAGTATTACCCAACATATTTGATTTAGAAAATTTGGGCACACATTTGCAGCTAAAACCCATATGGGCATATTGGATTTTTCTGCTAAAGAACTACTTACCCTAGCTGCTACTGCTACTGCCCATCTCCTATACTATGATTAGAGAAGAAAGCTAAACAAAAACTAGTGTTATTTGCGTTCCACTTCTTCAGGAATTGTTCTTTCCATTTCGCATTTTATCAAAGTTTCAGAAATAATATCTATTTTTGGGGTTTTTTAAAACTTTTAGTTCATGGAAAGAGTTGAAAAGTGGAGTGCAAATAACACTGTTAATGCCGAAAAAGAGAGAGAAAGATAGATATTAGAAGACTAAGTCCTAGCTAGCAACAACATATTTTGAAAAGCATACTCTTCTCTCTCTCTCTCTAGCTTCTCCTCGTCTTCATGGTGGTGTTGTTATCATGCAGGAAGTCAAGCAGCACAGTGCTCTTGCATCTGGGGCATTTGGGATCTCCCTCCGACAACATCACGTACATGAGGCAGCGCGGACACCCCACCAGCACCATCGATGTGGCCTCGGGGCTGCTGGAATATCTCCGGCCGCTGTCCTGATGATTCATCTCTGAGGACACACAGGAGCTAGGTGGGGACGTTGGGGACACCGTCGCTGACCTGCTTGGTGATTCCTCTTGTCGGTTGGGCCTTGGCGGCGAGAGGTTGAGCTTCAAGTCAAGCTTGGGGCTGCTTCCGTGTCTGCGGCTCATTGTTTTAACGGTATGCTCCCAGTACACCTCCCCTGTCTTAAAAACATAACAAAAACAGAGTCAATAACAAAAACTTAAACAAGAGAACACAATTTAGATAAAGTGTGAGGCCATTACCTGTGATTGAAGTGGGCTTAAAAGGAGGTTGGTGTGCAAAAGACGAAGAGTGACGGGACTAGAAGTATAGTTGTTGCACTAGCAGGAGTTGCACCATTAAGCGGGTGATGGTTTTGGTGGTGAATTTGGGGCTGTGAGGCCATTTATATAAGGGTCCAAGGGGAAGAAATGAAGGAAGAGAGATGGGATTGCTTTAAAGCTTAATTTAATTATGGAGGAGAGGTGGAAGGTAGAGAGAGATAGAGAGTTAAAGAAGTATTGGGGGTAGAAGAAAGGTGTAAATAGAGACCAGGAAATGGTATTAATGGTGGGAAAAAAATGCCTAGAAAGTAAGCAGAAGGAGGAAATTTGCAGTAAATATTGCAATTACAAAGTGCAGGGATGGAGGAGCAGTCGGTGTTTTAATTTTTTTGGTTTTAGAGAGAGAGAGCAATAGATGATCATAGATTAGAGAGAGCAAGAAACACACAAATAGGCTTTAAAGTCCTAAAAAGGAAAATAAAAAACCCAAATATTATGCTTAAATTTGAGTAGAAAAAGAAGTAGAAACTTAAATGGCAACCAGAGAAAAGGGAACCATACCAGCTAGACCCTTTTAATGAAAATTAATTGAAAAACAAACAAAGATGAAATTAAATGGCAAAACTCAGAAGTTACATTGAAATCACCAACTCATTGAATTACAAAACCAGAAATTGAAACACAACAATAAGTTCTCTGTATCTCTTCCTCTAATCCTTAATCTCTGTTTTCTATTTTCTCTTGAAGGTTAAGGTGTCGTGATATTATCTTCGTCAGCCTAGTTTTTGAGTTTTCTTGTATTATTAGTTTTCAAGAAATCAATAATTGTGCAAACGTTTGATGAATAAAAATCGATTGCATCAGCAAAAATACGAGGAAGTGAGCTTGTTTACGTTAGATATTCATTTCATTGACTTCTTTGCAGCTTTCCCTTATTGCCATCTATGTCAAGTGTCAACACTACTATATTATCCCATTCATTTTTAATTCAATAATTTGTAGATTTAATGAGAATGGTTTGTGTATAGTTGTGCTTATAGCTGAGAATTTGAAAACCGATATGACTTGATGAGAATACGACATGTTTAAGTGTGTTTGAGTACGACATGTTTATCATTGTGCTGTGTTTCTGTCGAAGACTCGTTATGTTTTATAATTGTCATGTTTGTGTTACACTTATAAAATATGTGTGACGCAGTAAATGTTAAAATGTGTCAACACTATTAAATCATAACATTAGTTCTTGTGTAATTTGCTTCATCTCATTTCATCTTTCTCACCTATGAGCTCACCAATTGTCAAGATATATTGTCTGTAAGAAAAGAATTTTTTGTTTAAAAAACTGATACGAACGTAATGTGTCCACGATTATTAATTGTGCCGTGGTAGTATTTGATATTTCAATATAATTATGTGTATGGGTTGACATGTATATTGCATATTTAATCTTCAACCTGACAAAACATTTCATGTTAATATAAATTGTCATCTCTTAACTAGCTATGCTCATCCATCTAAAAAGCTTCATTAAATTATATAATTTTAAATTTTGACATTATTTGTTACAATAAAAGTTGAGCAATAATTCATAATCTCTTATGCTAAAGTCAAATAAGATTGGTAGCAATAGTTGAATTTTGTTTATTTTATTTCCATAATTATGGTTAAATACAAAATTGGTTATGGAAGATAATAGACGTACATGTGCTAAAAGCCTACTACATTTATGAATTTTAACTCCATTCTGATTTGTTTCAATCTTGAACTTAGAAGCAAGAAAAGACAAAGATGAGACAAACAAAACAGCCACCATGAACCTATTTCAATATTTTATTACCATTTTAATATCAATATCTTCTTTCCCATTTCATCTGTAAAAGTATACAAGTCAACCGGCAAACATCGTTCTAGTTTTACTTGACATTTCGTGTTCGACTGTCAAAGTATGCAACTCTGTTAAAATTTGGTAAAAAGAGTTTTGTTGTCGTTGTGGTCCTTCTTGTCTCAAATGAGAGTTAATATAAAGATCTTGACATCAAGTTAATTGTAAGTCCATTTTGGACATTTTGTGGTCTAGAAAATAAGGGATAAATGAATTTGTCTTTTTTGAACTAACACGTTTTTTTTTATATATGTAGTTTCTAATTAAACTTTTGTCTTGTTTGACTCTTTGTAAGTTATTTTATTTAATTAAACTCACACAACCGATTATAGTTAATTTTCAAGTGTCACGTCAGCATTTGTTGACACGTCAGATACATCGTTCACGTGTGCATTCCACATCATATTAAGTGTTGTGTTTTGTTATTTTTATTTACATCAAAGATAGTCAAAACAATGTTGTTTTAGTTGTTAATGATGAAAAATGAAACGATATGATGATGTAGTATGCACACGTTGCCTCCGTATCTGACGTGCCGTGACAACGTGTTAACAAATGTTAACGTGACACCTGAAAATCAGTTACAACTAGTTGAATAAGTCTGATTAATAGGAAATAGTTTACAAGACGTCAAATAAAATTTTAAGAGCTAAACCCGAAAAAGTGTCGGGAGTCAAAACAATATAATCCAGAAAATTAAATTAAATTAAAAAAAATGGTCCATACCCTCATGACTTCAGATGTTGCTGAAGCTCAACTATATAAATTTGAAATTAATGCATGCCATTTAGTATTCTTCAACATTGATAACCATATCCGCCGGATATAATATAATGTCTGACAATATTTTAAATCACACCTACAAATCAATCGGAAAATAAATAAAGCATGATGCTTCATAATTTTGCAGGACAACCAACATAACTTGAATTTTCTCTTTTTGAAATCTTATTTACCGTTGAGAAAGTAAATTTCTATATTGTTCTCTTAATTATTTTTAGATAGGCAGACAATATCTTAATGAAAATTGGCAAATACGGTTTCTATTTATAGAAAATTTGTAGACACGTGGCAAAGAATCGTTGACTTGCCTTTTAGGATGTGTTGCAGATTACTATTTTTAGGGCATGATTCATCCATTACCTATTAAGACAAGTCACCATCTCATCCCGCTGTTGGTTATATATTGAGAATTTGAAGCAATCTTTCTTGATTATTCATCTACTTGATCCATTTGTCTCTTTCTTATTCTCTTCCAGAGTAACAAATTTAAGTTACAAGTAATTTAAAAATTTAATTGTTCTAAGTCATTATATATGTTCTCACAAATTTATTAGATCATGTATAAGTAAAAAATATATGTAATGTTACATCTTTATTGATTTGATCTAACATGAGTCAAAAAATATATTTAGCATACACACATATGTATATATAAAAGATATAAACATCTGTTTTATAGACAACTGTATGTGAACTCACATGTGTTTATTATCAACACCTCTTATTAAATGATCGTGTTTTCACTGCTTCATGCATGCACTAGTGATAATATTTGAAGAAATGAAAATATTATACTAAATTTTGAGAGGGTGGCATGGGTCGAATTGATTAAAGGCGATTATCGGTATACTTTTGTACGTTTATTAATGTAAAAACTAACGTGCAACTATATAATATTAAATTCATATACTTTTTATTTTTGATATATAAAAGATACAAATCATATACACCAAATGCACATGAATCACACACTCTCACGTGTATATTTAGACACACAAAAGTAAACATAAAACCAATACAAGGTACATTTATATTTTTGATGAAATGATAAACAATATAGTTTGATATATTATGTCAAAACTCATTTAAAGAATTTTATTAATGGTAAGATATTTACTAGTATATAATTTATTTAATATTTGATCAGTTGTCATTTCGAGCGGAGGAAAATATGCGAAATAATTATGAATTGGTACGGAGAAGCAAGGGGTTTAAATTTCGGCCTAAAACCAAGCCGTCCTCAATCTTAAATAAAGAAATAAAAATAAAAATGGAAATAACTGAAGAACTGGTAAATAATAAATAGTAAGGTGGAGCCAATTAATGGGGTATTAAGTGAAGACTTAAATGAAAGCCACCCAAGGCCGGAACTGATCATCAAGTTCATAATTTCTAAGCTCATTTTGTATTTTACAATTTATGTGATATTTTACCACTTTATAATTAATTGGACATTTTTCCAACGAGTTTTATATTCAATCAGAAACATATATGTTATAATATTTTTTTAAAATTTTTATTATTATTATTATTATTTTGCGTTTCTGTAGCAAGGGTTATAGGGTTTGGGAACGACTCTGGTGCGACTGCAGCGTGGAGAGAGGTGAGTGGTGGTGCTGTAGGGTGTTGGGTTTTGAGATAAGGGTGGATTGTGGATTGGGCGAAGATCGTTGTGATTGGCCGAAGGGTGAATTGGGGATAGAGTTAGGGTTTTAAGGAGTGGTGGGGGTAGTATATATTGGGGGTTTGGGAGGGATTACTCATATACAAAAATGGAGAGATGGGAAATGGGTAGCCTTGGGAGCAATGTCGGCAGAGTGGGGTTGAGTGGAAATGGGGGCTCGTCTGATG
>JAYMTK010002163.1:0-14451 GCA_036897405.1 Pelargonium myrrhifolium | reverse complement strand
CAATCATCATGTAATGATCATTGCTTCAATTCCAACATGGAATTCCCAATTTTCGAGGCTCTTACTTTCCTTCCTTGCAGCACTAGTGTTCCAACTAATAGTACTACAGTTAATCCGGTTTATATTGCGGCCACTTTTAAAGATTTGGTGCTATGTTGTGCTCATGAGTGGGATCACAGTGTAGACCCTCCTTTTTGTGTGGAAAGTAGCTCTAAACATGAACTGAAGTTGTTTATTTGGCAACACAATAGCCATGGACAGTGCTGGGAGTTGGTTCACGAGTTAGATTTTAGTGAAATTGAGGACTCGGAAGATTCTTGCATAGCTAAAACTTGTTATGAGAATGGGAATAATAGTTTCCCCAGTGGTTATCCCTCAGTTTTGGCTTTTCACCCATATAATGAAGACATATTGTTTTTGTTTTTTTGTCTACCAGACAGAAGTAGTAGAGAAACTAATGTGTCGTATTCATGTATTTTTTTTTTTTTTTGTGTAATTTAAGGAAAAGAACACTTGAGTTAATTCGAGGGCTTCCACTTCGGTACAATAGATGTATCGGCTTCTCACTTTTGCAGCATTGCTGGCTTCATTTGTTTTGTTTCTTTTGCAATGAGTTTTCAGTTTGATTGAATTGTTAACTTTTTTGGACAATGGGACAACTATTTCTATCAAACAAATGAGGTAGCTACTCATGTTGGTAAATGGAAAAGTTAGAATATGACTAATTGATGCATTTCTATGTGTGAAGTTAAAGAGTGAATAAAGAAACCAGGAATTCAACTCAAGAACACAAAACTCAAACACAGAATTCGATCACCATACGAATACCCAAGCCAACTGATGAGCATAGCATGCTCTAGAATCTGCCAGCAACCCTAAACTAGCCACAATTAGAGCTGACAATTTGGGTTACGGATTAAGTTAAAACTAACCACAATTAGATGGCGGACTATATAGAGTTCTAGGGTACTTAATTAAAAATTTGGGTTTTTTTTTATTAGAGGTGACAGTTTGGGTTACAGATTAAGTTAGGCCAAGCCGGTTTTAAGGAGCTCTGATGTGCATGTGGAGAGAAGAGATAAAGCTTTTTTGACAGAGAAGTTGCCTGTTGATGAGTTTTTCCAGATTAATTGTGATTAGAAATTATCCCAACTGCTAGGAGCTTTTAATGTCTCAAATATTTGTACAAAATAATATGTCAATTAATGGGACATTATGACAAATCAATAATTTTATATACGAATTGGTTGAATCACAATATGCCACGTATTGTGACATATGCTTGTCAAATGTGCATGCATGCTATGCTGTCAAATGAATCTCTGGAGTTCCTCCACAGAGCATTTTGTTTCCCTCCACTGATGTTGCGCTTGCATTCCTGAAGATACCTTTGCTTGGTAGCAAGCCCGAAAAATTATTAAAAGACAAGTCCAAATTCTCAAAGTCAAAACTTACCAGACAAATTGTTCTGAGAAAGGTTGAGATATTGCAAACCTTTCAAAGAAGTAAAAGATGAAGGAATGGTACCATCAAATGAATTCTCTGGGAAGACTTCCCGTTGAGTTGATTTACAGATAAAGTAAGGATATTCAAAGAGGAGAGATTGAAAATGGATGGAGGGATTGCACCAACAAGCTAGCTTATTATCTCCTATTGCAAGCTATGTGAGATATTTTATTGGCCTAGAGAATATGGAATTCTCAAGCAGGAAGGTCATCAACTAAATTGTTGTTATTGAGAGATAGTACTTGGAGATTTATTAGTGACACAATCTCCACAGGAATTGTACCTGACAGCTGGTTGTGCGACAAGCTAGCTCATGCAGACAAGGTTGATGCAATTTGATAAGTTGGATATGGAATGCCCCCAGTTAGCAAATTATTGTACAAAAGCATATATTGGATTCTACGCAAACAACCAAGCTCTTGAGGTATTTTGCTGCTGAAGCTATTGTTTTGGAGAACCAGCTTTTTGAGAAAGCTTAAATTTCCAATATGTGGAGATATAGCTAGACCCTGCCAACTTATGTGAGTGTAGGTCCAGAACAGTGACCCTTTGGTGCCGACGACCACATGTAACGCCTCTCCATTGGCAGAAATGGAAGGAGATGAGGGTCATCTGTAACTCTGGCCTTGAACTCAAGCAATGATAACTGATCAGTCTGATTGCTGTTTAGGAGATATTGATGAGTTTTGGCTGCAGAGACAGATGAGTTAAATAATAGGCAGGAGGGAAGGATACTGATTAGTAGAAGAAGAAGAATAGAGATTAAGCAGAAAGATGAACAAGGAAACAAACTCATAATGATTTTGATATATATGTGGTAATAGAGAACTGACTGGTTGATGCTCTTGTGATGAGGTTTGATTTTATAGTTTTTGGACTAAATTTTGAGTCTCCTAAGGATAGGTACCACAGAATAAGAATTTTAGCCTAGGGGCTTGGTTCAAAGTCATGTATGAGACATATCTGAACCAAAGTATGCATATCTTGACCAGCACTTAGTGCTATCATGATATTTCAGTTTGCTCCCACTGATTGTCAAGTATTTCCACTAGAAACACCAATTTTGCAGTGTGGAGGGAAAAAGTAAATCCACTCTTCCTTTGGTGGCTCATATATGTATATATTTATCAATCATGACAACAAAATTTGAGGTCATAGCAATTAAAAAAGGTTGCAGAGCATCATTAGTAAGTTGTGAATATCATTGTGAAGTAGTGGAGTCAAGCCTACCCACTTGGGAAAAACTTGTGCCATTGCAAATGGGAGTAAACATCTTATTTCTTATAATGGATCGACCAATGAATGAAAAGGAAATGCAATGTTGAATTCTCTGTTCCATTATATTTTACTTGATACAATCAATTCAGCACTTGGTGGGCACTCTTTTTCACTGATTCACCATTAATGGCAGGGAAGAACTTGTTTCTTTTCACGGAACCTTCTAAAAAGAGATCCAATAAATACCTCCAATTATCAGGGAGCCAGGGGACCTCTATTTGGTACCTGCAGTGTGAAATGAAAACAGAAATTAACAGAGTCAAGCCTCAAACAACATACGAGTATTTTCACAAACTATGAGTCTATGACAGTCACCAAGACATATATACCTGTTGATGGCCACCACTTCTCTGACCAAAAAGATTGTACCTTGTCGCAATCAACTTAGCAAGAACTGCACTGCTGTCCATTCGATCTCTTGGCATTTCTTCTGAGCATGAAATTCCAACTCCAAATATTGCAATCAGCAACTCAATAACCTTGTTATTTCTTTCATTTTCTTTAGCATCCTCTTCTCGTCCTTCAAGAAGTGTCGCTTCTGTGATTTTTGCAACTTGGTCAGGCAATGCCATCTTCACATAGTTATGAATGTTCATCTTGTCATCAAACATGTCATCAGTAGGTTTTTTTCCTGTAAACATCTCAAGTAGGAGAATACCGTAGCTATACATGTCACCATGAGTCGATACCTCACTTCCCATGCCATACTCTACATTCACACATAATGCAATGTTAAGCCACAAAAGTAGTTTACTACATGACCATGAACAAAAAAAGAATGTGATATTTACCAGGAGCAGCATAACCGACTGTTCCTCTTACTCCTGCAGAACTTGTATGGTTTGTCAACGCGTTATTAGTCCCCTCTGAAAGGAATTTCATCAATCCAAAGTCACCGACTTGTGCTGTCATTTCATCATCCAACAGAATATTGCTCGGCTTGAGGTCACAATGAACAACAGGTGTTTGGCAATATTCATGATGGAGATAATCCAATGCACGAGCTACATCAATGGCAATGTTCAATCTTTGGAGAAGATTTAGGTTCCTTGCAGACTCACGCGGGTTGTCTGAACTTGGATGCAACCACTCTTCTAGGCTCCCGTTGATCATAAACTCATAAATTAAGGCCTTGAAGTCATTACCATGAGAATCAATACTTGAACATGCAGTTATGACCTTCACAAGATTCCTGTGCCGGATGTTTCTCAGGGCCTCACACTCGACCATGAAACTCTTATAAGCTCCTCTTCGTTGAAGATTGAAAACCTTGACAGCAACAAGTTTCTCAGAATTTAGAGTTCCTTTGTACACAGAAGCAGAACTGCCCACTCCAATCAAATTCGTCACAGAAAATCCATCCGTAGCTTCAAAAAGAGATTGATAGGACACTTGCAAGATCGAATTCTCAGAAGAGCTTGACACATTTCTCTTACTTTTCCTTCTTAACCAACATAGAAGTAGAGAAGCAAGAATCAGAAATACTACAAGAGATGTGAGAACAATAGAGATTATGAATTTCAGTTCCAAGGCCAGTCTTCTTTTCTTTGGCTTGCTAAATCTGCATATTGGGAGATGAAGCTCAGGAGTTGTTGCACAGAGCATATTGTTTCCCTCAAGAAACGTAACACTTGCATTCTTGAAGATACCTCCACTTGGTACCATGCCAGAAAATTCATTAAAGGACAAATTCAACATTTCTAAGGCAAAACCCTCGAGAAACTTTGGTATTTCGCCAGACAAATTGTTGTGAGAAAGGTCCAAATACTTGATCCCTTTCAAAGAATCGAAAGAGGAAGGAATGGTGCCATTGAAGAAATTATTGCCCATGTGTAAAAACTCCAAACTCACACAACTGCCAAGATTGCTAGGAATTACACCAGATAGCATATTTTGAGAAACATCCAATGTGCCTAAATTTTTCAGATTTCCACTTTCCATGGGAAGAGCACCGGTCAAAAGATTACTAGACAAGTTGAGAACTATCGATAAAGATGATATATTGAAAATTTCTATAGGTATGGAACCTAGGAGATTGTTACTAGAAATATCTAATGACAACAAATTCTGACATTTTCCCAAACTTGAGGGAATGCTACCTTGAAAGTTGTTTGCTGATAAATTGAGCTCAGTTAATTTGTACAAATTTCCAAGAGAAGACGGGATATTTCCGGAGAAACTGTTGCTATGAAGGTACAACAATTGGAGATTTTGAAGCTTTGAGATATCATCAGGAATGCTACCAGACAACAGATTTCCCCACACCGAAAAGATTTCCAAACTTTGAAACTTTCCCATACCAATGGGAAGACTTCCAAATATACTATTGTTATCTACTGAGAATAGCCTTAGCTTGGTGGATGATAAGTTGGTGATAGAGTGTGGCAATGCACCTCCAAAATTGTTGTAACCTATAGCCAACAAATCCAAATCAGACGCATTGGCGAGAGTAGATAGGAATCTCAAGTCCCCTTCCCTTGCGCGTCCTAGATAGTTATCAGCTATGTTTAACTTTTGCAGCTTAGGAAGGTTCTCTAGATTTGGCACTTGTCCGGTAAGATTGTTGAGACTAAGATACATTATCTCAAGATTCGAGGAATTGGATAGTGAAGGAGGAATAGGCCCTGTGAATTGGTTTAAAAAAATGATCAAATATCGGAGATTTGGAAAGAACAAGTCCAAGGGAAGCCTCCCATGGAGATTGTTGATGGCTACACTAAAATGCTCTATAAAGGAGAGATTGAAAATGGACGGAGGGATGGTACCATGAAAACCATTATCTCCAACACCAAAACGTATCAGATTCTTCAATTGGCCAAGAGCAGAAGGGATTGTCCCACTCAGATGATTTGTTTCCATAAGGAAAATCTGGAGGGAAGTTAAGTTTCCAAGAGAAGAAGGAATTTCTCCAACTAAACTGTTTTGTGAAAGAAACAGTACCTGGAGCTTGATCAGTGAGCCAATCTCCACAGGTATTTTCCCTGAGAGCTTGTTGTTGCCCAAGGAGAGGTACATAAGGTTAAGGCAGCTTGATAAGTTGACAGGAATGTTTCCAACCAGCGAATTGTCGCGCAACTGCAAAACTCCAAGCCTACTCAAACGACCAAGTTCCGGGGGGATTTCACTGTTGAAGCTATTGTTGTGGAGAGAGAGGTTTTGGAGGAAGCTTAAGTTTCCAATGTATGGAGATATGGGTCCTGACAATTTGCTCAAGTGAAGGTCAAGAACAGTGACTCTTTGGTGTCTGCGACCGCATGTAACGCCATTCCATTTGCAAAAATGAATGGAGTTGTTCCATGAGGTCATGACTCCAAGAGGATCTGTAATTCTAGCCTTGAACTCAAGCAGTGCTATCTGATCAGTCTCATTGCTGATATGATGGAGTTTTGCAGCTGAGGGAAGGATGTTTAGTGGTAAAAGAAGAGAGAAGAAGCAGAAAGACAGAGAAGGAAACATACTCATCATTTTAGTATGGTTTGATGTGTGAAACATGGATGGAATATGGAGGCATTTATATGTAGTATATAGACTTTGATCAGCTGTCAAATTTGACTACTAGCTAACTAATTGGCAGTTTGTGGATGGTAGACCACAGTTATTGTCTGTCACAAAAGACTTTACTACCATAAAAAGTCAACAACACTAATTTCATATATAATGTCTTTGTCAATGTCATAGGATAAGGTTAAGGTGATATGTATTAACTAACTGATCTTAGTCAACCAAGTAACATGTGGCTGAATTTAATACCAAACTTTCTTCTCTGTGCGTAGGCTTTTTTAAACTTTCTTCTCTGATCTTAGTCAGCCATGACCACACCAAATTACACTACAAATCAAAAACAATTGCAACATAGAAAAATGTGAAAGAAAGAGACATTTACCAGAACTGCATAATGAACTTTTTTTTTTTTTTCTCGGCGATACTAACACTTTATGATGGGACTCGAAACTAAAATTCTTGAAGGGGAACCAAGAGTCATTGTCCACTTGACATGTTACTAGCCTCCCATGAAGGAAATTTCACGAATCCAAAGTCCCCAACTTTTGCTTTCATGTCATCATCCAGAAGAATATTACTTGGCTTAGGATCACAATAACAATTGGTGTTTTTTTCCAATGATCCACTAGAAATTTACTAATCAATTGACTGTGTGAGAACATCATTGAAAATGTGTGAGAACACAATTGGTTTGGTTGGTTGGAAAAGTAAATCCATTATTGTTGCGAGACCATAGCATTACAAACCAGAGCAGAGCTTCTGTTTTCACTCAAGAGCAAGAGCAAGAGCAAGAGCAATTCATCTGTGGTCCAACTCAAGTGAAGAATAAAGCTCAAAGTCTGAAACATAATATTGCATGACTCATGATGTTAGAAGAACTAAACCAACATATAGTGATAGGATCAAATACAACAATTTCTGAAAATGAACCTGCAATACATAATTCAGCTGTTGAAAAACTGATGAGTGAGAGCAATTTCATGGGTGCAGAATGGAATTGATGACAGGGAATGAATGTAATTGCTATAAATTTCTAATGTACTCAAAATATACAATTTACATATACATGAATCACGTCAGCAACATATTGTTCTAAATTGTTCGCCATATCACAGCCGAGAAAAATATGAGCTTTTCCCCAACCTGCAAAAGTTATACCGATAGTGAGAATCAATCTAAGCTTTTAGCTGACAGGGTATAATGTAAAGTAACTTGGGAAAGATCAAGTGTTAATGATGTGCAGAGAAAATAAAAGATAATTAAAGGTAGGACAATGAGGCATCGAATCATAATACCACTATTTATGAGTTGGTCAACATCATTTCATTCTCATTCACAATATAAACAAGCTGAATCGTGATTTCTTTAGGCTGGTGGCAGCGGACGCCGGCAAGTTGGGCATTCCATCTTTATATCCATCCACCTTTGTAAACAACCCGAATGGAAAAAGTGGTCACATGGTGTTACCTGTAAGAGGATTTGCATATTAGATACACGAGGAAAAATCATCTTGGTAGTAGCAATGATATACAATCAATATACCATGCAATCGCTTGAATGCTGCGAGAGATCAATGGCTGTCATGCAAATGACACAGTCTGTAGCATTGTTTGTGTCCTGATCAAACCTTCTATAGTAGCTATACTTCTCAGGTAAAATCTGCAAACCAGCGTGCAAAAAGTAAGGTCTCTAGCAAAAGCAGTCAAGGCAAGCTAGCTTGTTGGATATAATGTATACACCAAAGTAACTATGATATCTTCTCTAAACAGCAATCATGTGAGCAAACATGTCTTGCCAATTTATTAAAACAAGGGATAGTATGCAGAAAAGAGTAGCATCCAACCTGACGTGGAATGAACCACCGGGACCCAAGATAGTGCTGGAGAAGAAGAATCGATGCTTGGAGTCCAGTGAATACGCACAAACAAATACACCAGTTCTTGTCAGGCTGAATTCTCATGAAGTTGTTGGGACATCCAAATATATACAATGGGATTGCCAGCCGAGTAACAGTTACGCCAATAATGTAGTGAGGGTGCAGGGGTTTTCTTGAATCACGAACTACACTGGTGACTATTTGGGGTATCCAAAAGGAATACACAAGGAGAAGAATGGGTCGCAGAAAATTATGGAACTCATACATGACCAGAATGCCTCCTAAAAGGATTCCATCTGCAAATGATTATATGGTCAAATTAAGTCCACCAGACAATGTGAGACAGCTCTTTCATAAAATATATGTGTTAAATGAAGCCACAAACTATCAAGAAAACATAATAAAGTTGTCCCGATTGATTAGTTAAAATGGGAATCAAGTAAATTAACATGCACAAAAGAAATGGAGGAGACTAAAAACTGGTTGGGATATTTCCATTAGCTACTGGATGGAGAATAAAGTTGGGCTTTCAAATCCCTATTAACGCAAGTTAATAAAATAAAATAATTGGTTACTCAATAAGTGGACTAATACTTAAATCTCCAACCGCATTTAATAACAAACGGAATAGTAGCATTCATACTCCAAACAAAGTACTCAAATCAAAAATAGCACTTACAGAAACGGCTATAGAGAACTGAAAGCTCGCGCCTCATTGTCTCCCAACCTTCTCCACTATTCATCGGTCTACTTGCCTTCCATATACCAAGGAGATATCTCATCTCAAAGATTGAGAAGACTACAAACTTGAAGAACGCAGCAGTAGCAAAAGCATTAAACAAGGATTCTGCATGGGGAAAAAATGGAGTTCCTCTAATTAATAGAATGGAAATAAATAAACATTGAGAAAGATTGTGTATGAGGTAATTGTTTGTACAATACAATGAAGAATGAGAAGGTGCAAACCATGTGCTGTCATACAGAAAGAGATGGTAAAACATTATCAAGATGTAAAAGGCAATAAACATACCAACAAGTATTCCTGCTGTCAGATGTAAAAGGCAAAGATATGCATCCATAATGGCTTGTTGCCCGATCATCAAAATTGAAACTTTAGCAGCCCCCTGACAAAAGTTGAACAGGAACATAACTATCTTTGTAGACATTATAGGGTTTAAGAAAATCGACATCATTGAACATAATTGATTAAGTATATCCATACGAACTAAGATTGGTGTTCTAATTATTTGAAAGTAATTCTTACAGACTGAGTGTTGCTGTGTTCCATTTGTCGAATTAACAAAAGCACTTGAAGGAAAGAAACCTGACGCAAAACATTAAGGAATCCACACACACAAAAAAAAGTGGCTAATAACAATGTCATTACTACTAACTAGTCCCCAAAAGTAACTCTGTGTAAAGGATACGAAGGTGACCATTAAGGTGTAGTTCACTGCTTTGTTATAGTAGACTTCAATATTAACAGAAGTAGCATTCAGCGATAGAGGTGAGAAGCAATCCCCATCATCATCCACTGAGGGACTCTCCATCAATCCTTCCATATGATACCGATCACGATCTCCGTCTACAAGGAACGTAGAACTTAGTAAACAAAGAAGACAAAAAAAATCTCTTAAGATTATAGTTGTGCAAGGAGAAATCCTAAACCCCACTTATAAAGGTCAAAATCCTCTTTCTATGTCTTGGATGAATAAGTTTAACAAAAAAAATATCCAAGGGGCAAAATTCAAGTTCACAAGTGCCCAAGATAACATGTCGAACAAATCAAGAATGCATAACATAAAATATAAAATATAAAATATAAAGAAAGAAGGAAAGAAAAGGAGTATCCCAATTTGGTAGAGTCGCAGAATTCCTTGAAACTCTTCAACAACTACATGGAAAAAATGATTTTTTTTTAATAGTTAAACCCAATTTGCACTTCATGAAGAGTAACAGGTTGCAGGTGTTATTCCAACTATTCAAGTCATAATACTATGGTACAACCACTGTTTCCAAAAGAACAAACAAGCAGTTATAGTGACACCATCCATGTATCATACTGATAGTTTTTCTTTTTTTGGACAAAACAAATAACCCAATGAGCCAAGCTACACAGTAAGGGTAACTCCACCCTTTTCCCATAACCCCACCCTACCCAATAATATGCGAACCCACAACCTCTACTAGAGAAGTGTGATGCTAATACTCCTTATCAATAAGAACTAGCCGTTGAATATTTATCTTACAAAGAAAAGGAGAAGACAGAAATATAAAAAGAGAATTCAAGTACCATTTTGGATGGACGAAACACGTGAAATTTGAGCAGCAATTTCAATATTACAATGTTTCTCCATGTCATATATTGGAGCTGCAGCGAGTAAAATGTTACAATCACTACCACATAACAGTCACAAATATAAGGTCAAAATTGATTGCACAATCAAAATGTCAAAATTTACTACACAAACTTACAACGTTTTCTTCTCCATATCTTATCTCGTGGAGAATCTTGTAACACTTGGGATGAGAATACTCCAAGCTGTACAAACAAATAATACATGACGCAAGTGAGAAATCAAAGCCCTCATATACTTCATAGATGATTAACGTGCTAGATTGTGTTCAATATCAGCAATACCAAGTCCAAGCACTAGGCAAATAAGTGATACCAGCTCCAGGAACAAATGTGTTGTGATGTTCAAAGCTAAGACTAATTTACTATGCATCCAACACCAAATAATTTTCAGAGAAGGCAGGTCGAACAACCCGCTTTAGAATCAATTATTACAAAATTTTACTTTTGGTACAAATATATTTATATAAATATAACTAAAAAGGTAAGATATAACTTCCAAAGAGAACTCCTGATCAGAGCTCATCTGTTGTCAAAATCATTAGAGACCAAGCCAGCAACATTTCACACTGTTATTATCCCTCCAGCTCTCCCAAAATATTTACTTTATGTGAGATAATTGAGTACCATCAAACAAATGGAAAGGTGCACTACAGTAATTCATCCCAAAATTACATTTGCTTTAAGATTCAATTGTAATAAATAAAAAATAGATGTTATAAGCGAGAAGTTTTACCAAATGATATGGATTTGATAAGATATAATCGTCCTCCTGGGTCAAGTCTCCCTCTTTTCCGCTGCACAATAATAGTACAACAATGAAGCGCTAAAATGCATCATATAAGCCATCTCCTTAAGATGGATCAGCAGGAAAGATGACATAACAAACAAAAAAACATTTTAAACAACTAGAATCACACATATTTTACAGAGCTAGTATTTCACTTTAGCCCACCAAAGCTTCATTAAGTTCCAAAATGGCAAAATCCAATCATGAGATTGTGGAGATTCAATTCTAGGTTTAGTAGAATTAGGAAAGGTGTTAGTGATATTAGGAAATATACTGTGTTTAGGAAAGTTTTGTTTAATGCTTATTTCTTATTTTTAGTCTAAATCTCCTATATAAAGGAGTCTCTCTTGTACTAGTTATAACAAGTTGTTCACATCAATAAAATAATTTCAACAGAGATCTTATAAGTGCATTTAGCAATTTTAATACTAAAGTCATAAAGATGTTGCATATATGCCAATTTAGACGAGTTATATTCTATGCTTTTATAAGTACTGTTCCTTACCATTTTCGTTGATAGCATATCCTACATGTCATATGGAACAAAATTTGATCTTAACTTAAGTAATCATCATGGTTATCTTATTTCAAACTAGGCATTTTAGCCTTTAGGTCTATATAGGGCATAATGTCACTTGCACATTTATATGAAGAAAACTCCAACTTAATGCTCTTGAATTTAATGCACTCTCAGCAGTTATCAAGTATGCTACTCTCGAACCACATATATATAGTCATACTATGAAATACATACTATTAGAATGACTCCTAACTAACAATACGGATAATTCGCGTCAATGAGAATGCATGAACCTGAGCTATGACATCTATGTGGACAACTGAATAACACATGCAATCTCTACATATCTTTCACAAAAAGAGCCACAACACAGCCAATATACTAAAAAAGTTCAGTTAAATATCAAAAGTGGAACTAGATTGTAAATCAACAAATGCATTTACTCATTAACTAAGATGACTAAGCTGAAGAGATTTTTACCTATTAGCTACCATTCGAAGCTGTCTAAAAGGCCATATATATACACCTTCTACTCTGATTTGGGCACCGCCAACATTGTGTTCATTATCAAACACGTCATGGAATATAATTACTCCCTGTTGTCAAAACAGAAGGGAAAAAAAACCTCAGGAAGTCAATTGGAAAACGTGCATATATAAAACCTTTCAGTAAACATGGTCGACAAGCAATCTGAGACATTCACTTGTAGAGAGAATATTATAGACAAATGAAGCAGAAAAGTCGTTAGGGATGGCATCCTATGTTTATGCTGCAATTACAGTTCATGGTAAGCAAGTCATTTAATCAAGTATACTCACTCGGTATGCGTAGTTTTTTTGTTTTCATCTCCATGTCCTTTCAAGAAGCAAGGTCAAAGGGGCTTGTATACGCAGCACAGAATAGGCATACAAACCCATAATGTCATAGATGCAATGAAGAATTATGAACATCATACAAGTCAACTAAAAAAAACAATATCCTCACCAGAAACTAGTTAAGAAGCCTAGGTTAAGCCACTAGAGTTTCACAAACCTCAAGAATGTAATTTTTTTTTTTTTTTTTTTGATAAATCAATAGAAGGAATGAAGCATCAGAGACTGGAGAGATAGATCACAGTACATTGTATATGTTGTTCATTTAATAAGTACATTTCTACAACATTTCCTATTCTAAATGCTTCACGTCCAAAATATCTATCACCTCACCTGAACATAATGCACACCAGTTATTTTTGTTGGCATGCTAACTAGTTCAATGATAGAGTTGCCATCTGATCTTCTAAAATCTGGAAATCTGGAAGAGCTATTTGCTGAATCTAGAAACTTCCAAGTCCCTGCAACTCACATGCAAATATACAAACAATCAGATGAACATAGGAACAACAGTTCAACGCATGTGAGTAAAACAAATTGGCAAGCCTCAGGTTCTACCAGTATTCATGTTAAGCTGTATGGCCATGAAACAACGATTTAAGCACTTGCAGTAATAAGTATCTCAACAAATGAGCATCTCAACACTATGATACCATAAAACTATAAGTATTAGTTCAAATGTAGTTTCAATACCTTTCACCATCCCCTTATGAATGGGAAACAACTAACCATATAGATCATGAAAGAAGAGCAGTCCAAGTAATTTATAATGAAACTGTATAATTTGGAATGTTTTTACATCACAATAGAATTTAACAAAATGGGACCTTAAACAAAATGGCAACCAACAAATATTGGAATTCAGAAAATGACATTCTTTAATCCTAGATAAGCCACTAGAAGTGCCACTGGAAAAAATATTCTACTATCATAGCCATTTCACTTTAATGCAATAGTTTATTATACCCATAGTTTGTGAATGTAAGAATCTTAAGTGTTTTAACATGTATATCGGAGGAAACCAACAGCTTCAAGTTGGCTATAGAGCCAAGCCAAAATAAAAGAGTGCCTATAGAATAGAGATACTTTAATGCATACATAAATTAGATACAAACCTCTATAAGTTCCTGTTATGTTCCATGGTGAAAATGGGCCCAAGTCACTTTCGTCTTTTCTTATATAGAGCCACTGCAAAAAGCAATAGCAAAAGCAAACAATAGAATGTATTCAGATTCAGTCAAAATTCATTCCCCAATACAGCCATTCACATCATTACAATGAAATGCCCCAGTAAACAAATAATGACATATTGACAGACAAACATTTGAACATCAATGTTGAAAGTACGTTACAAAATAATGAAAAAATTCCTTCAAAGGGTGTAATACTATGTTTGTTCACGGGCTAGAATGAAATTGTGCAAGTTACTTTGAAGAAAATTAGAAGGGAATAGTAAATCTGAAAGTAGAACTGTCTTTTGTCCAAATGAATGCAACCTTGAGAAAAGAACATTCCAAAGAAGCAAACCACAGTACGAATCAATACCAAATACTCCCTCCGTCCCAAAATGAGTGTCCTCCTTTCTATTTTGAGAAAAATTAAGGAGAAGTTAGTTAGTATGGTATATTTACTGTTGTATCCTCATGATCATGGGTTAATGGGTACTAACTAACTTATTATGAGGATATTATTGACAATTCATGCATCATTAATTTCCTAAAAAGAAAGTGGACACTCATTTTGGGACAAAAA
>JAYMTK010002162.1:0-14452 GCA_036897405.1 Pelargonium myrrhifolium | reverse complement strand
GGAGCAAAGTATTTTGTTTCTTTTATTGACGATTTCTCTAGAAGATGTTGGGTGTATCCAACCAAGAGGAAGTCAGATGTGTTTCAAGTCTTCAAAACATTCAAAGCACGAATGGAACTTGAATATGAAAAGAAGACGAAGTGCTTGAGGATTGACAATGGAGGAGAGTATACAAGTGAAAAATTTGAAAACTTTTGTAAACAAAAAGGCATCAAAAGACAGTTCATGGTGGCACAAACTCCTCAACGAAATGGATTGGTTGAGTGGATGAACAAAACCATGTTGGATCGAAAAAGGGCAGTGTTGAGAACTGTCAGTCTACCAAAGTCATTTTGGGTTGAAGCAGTCAATACCGCCTATTGTATAATCAATCGGTCTCATTCAGTTGCGATTGACTTGAATATGTCAATAAAAATGTGGACGGGCAAGCCAACAGATTATTCTCACTTGTATACATTTGGTAGTCCTGCGTACGTTATATACAATAACCAAGAAAGATCAAAGTTGGATCCGAAATCCAGAAAATGTATTTTTTTGGTTTATGTTGATGGTGTTAAGGGATATCGATTATGGGATCCTACTGCCCACAAAATGGTCATCAACAGAGATGTCATATTTGCAGGGGATAAACTGAAAGCAAAAGGAGATGATAGCACGAAAGAGAAAGAGCCAGAAACTACAACAATTTAGGTGGAGAAATAAGAGATTGTTTCTTCTGAAGCAACACTAAAGCACGAAGAACAAGAACCAGTCGCACCAGAGATTTTCGATATTCGACGATCAACTCGTGAGAAAAGAACACCGGTTTGGCAATCAGATTATGTTACTGAAGTCAATATTGCATACTGTTTATTAACAGAGGAAAGGGAGTCAACAACTTTCCAGGAGACAATCAAAAGCCCGAAAGTATCCTTGCGGATGACATCAATGCATGAAGAAATCGAAGCCTTACACAGAAGCAAGACATGAGAACTTGTTACGCTACCACAAAGCAGGAAGCTATTGGAAACAAATGGGTATTCAAGATTAAGCGTAATAACGATGATCAAGTGGAGCGGTATCGTGCTAGATTGGTGGTAAAATGATATGCTCAGAAAGAAGGCATTGATTCCAATGAAATCTTCTCTCGTGTGGTTCGGCTCACTATAATTTTAGTTGTTCTGGCTATTTGTGCTACATTCGACCTACATCTAGAGCAGTTAGATTTGAAGATAACTTTTCTCCATGGTGATCTCAAAGAGGAGATCTACAAGCTCCAACCAGAAGGTTTTGAAGAAAAAGATAAAGAGAACTTAGTTTGCAGGTTGAACGAATCTTTGTATGGTCTTAAACAGGCATCGAGATGTTGGTACTTGAGATTTGATTCCTATATAACGAGTCGTGATTACAACAGACTCATTAATGACCCTTGTGATTACTACAAGAGGTTTGGCGATGGAGATTTCATCATTTTGCTGTTGTACGTGAACGACATGTTGGTCGCAGGCCCCAACAATGATTGGGTACAAAAATTGAAGGCACAGTTGGCTAGGAAATTTGATATGAAGAACTTGGGACCAACAAACAAGATTCTAAGGATGTAAATTTACCGAGACAGAGATAACATAAAGATTTGACTATCTTAGAAGAATTATTTCAAGAAAATTCTCCAGCGCTTCAATATGCAAGAGAGTAAGCCAATATCTACCCCTCTTCTTGTTAATCTCAAGTTATCCTCTAAGATGTATCCTAGCAATGAAGCATAGATGATGGAGATGTCTCGAGTATCGTATGCATTAGCAGTGAGGAGCCTAATGTTCGCTATGATTTGTACTAGACCGAACATTGCACAAGCAGTGGGAGCAGTCAGACAGTAATGACGAATCAAGGAAGGAAGCATTGGAGTGCAGTGAATAGAATCCTTAGATATGTCAAGGGTACCTCAGATGTTGCTTTATGTTATGGAGGATCAGAATTTACTGTCAGTGGCTATGTGGATGCAGACTTTGCAGGTGATCTGGACAAAAGAAAATCCACTACAGGATGTGTGTTTATACTTGCAGGAGGAGCTGTAAGTTGGGTTTCAAAACTGCAATCAATTCCAGCGCTATCTATTACAGAAGCGGAATACATGGCAGCTACGGAAACCTGTAAAGAAGGAATATAGATTAAGAGGTTGCTGGAGGAGGTCGGGCACAATCAAGAAAATTTGATTTTGTATTGTGACAGTCAGAGCGCTTTGTATATCCAACATTTCATTCCAGAACAAAGCAAGTAGAAGACCGTTTGACATATGGTGGAAGAAGGAAGCTGGATATGCAGAAAATCCACACAAATGAAAACCTACCAGATGCGTTGACTAAGCCAATTAATTTTGACAAGTACACATGATGTCGACTCTCGTAGTAGAAACGTAAGCAACAGAAATGGTAAGGTGGAAAGAATGGTGTGGAAATATGATTGTTTCTCACTCAAGTCTCAAAGTGGAAAAAATGTTGAAAGCATTGGTTAAATGTGGTTGGAAACATATCCCACAGTTTGTGAAAATTTATTGTAACTTTCTCATGACTTCTTAGGTTCGAATTTCGTTGTGACTCGAAAAACAAGTACTCGACTTATATAATCAGTGATAATTTTAGAAAACTAGTCTACTTGTAATAGCTCATATTGACACTGTAAGTTTGGAGTCTTACCTTCTTTAACTCTACCTGCTCCCTTGAATGAAATAGCACAAGCATGTGTCATTGGAGTTGCATCGCTATCTTCTCAAAAGACAACGGTTAGTGAAATACACCACCTTCTTATCTTTCTTTACGGTCTCATGATGAGCACTTCTATGAGTTTCATTTTCACCACCGCTAGGCATGAACCTCCATTCTCCACAACACCTAGCAATTCTGGTGGTAAAAATTTGCTCTCATTTGAATGGTCCCCAAGTTATAATATTTGACATTTAGAATAGGAGTTGTAAGCGCGTTCATGACTACTACATTCATATCACTTTAACTCGCACAAATTAAAGAGTAGAGACAAAGTGAAAAGACTAATAAATTTTATGAATTGTACTCAATTTTGCTAGAGATTGCAACATATGAATAACTCCATATTTTAAGTCATACTCTTCAATCAACTAACTACCACTAAGTAATCCAATAAACCACCAACTCTATAAGCATACTAATAAGACCACTACTTCATTAAGATAAAACATGCAAGACAAACTAACTGCTCCTAATAAACTTCTACCATAAGAATTGGGATTACAATTAACAAAGTCTAATCAGTTTCTTATAGAACAAATATGGTGGTTGGACATTGACTTTAGCACACTTAGTTGAAAATGCCTTATGTTTGCGAGCTAGGGTTATTAACATATTTGGTTACCTTGTCAATTTTTAAGAGCTTATACAAAATTTGTTAGACCAACAAAAGTGTTCCATATGAAATTTGAATGGGAAATTTTTTGGATGAATAAAATTAATGTACAATAAACTCATTTTATATCCATCACATGAAAATTCATTATAGAAAAATAATATATATCCATTCAGTTATAGATAATCACAAAAAAGTTAGATTTATGGATTATCTCAAATGGTCAATCTTTTGTATTTAACTTATTTTATTTGTTAAATTTAATTGACATTGAGCAGTCTCAATCTCATCATTGTCATCAAAACATTATATGTGTATTAGTCAAAATTAATATTAATTTTTTTAAAAGACTGACTTGGACCAAACAAATCTGTGCTTATATATTTACTAATTCGTATTATTAGAGTTTTGATTCAATCCTGTAGGCGCGAGCCCAGCCCAAGCCCAATTCTAAGCCCATACCCAGATTATGGGTTCTGATCAAGAAACTTTGATTTACACGTGTCAGGATTTTGCATGATTCTTGTATCTTACGCCAACAAGTAAAAGCTAACAACGGCTAAAAAAAATTAAACACTTTACTTGTGAAGACGTACTTTGATAATGATTCACACTACTGGCAGAGTAATAAATTTCACCTACACTTCACCCCACTATAAAAAGCTACAATTAATTACCCATCAGAGTCAATTTCTGTTAGTACAACAGTAAACGCCCCAGATCAAGCCACGTCACACAAACCCCACCATCTCTACAATCCCCTTAATCTACGTGTCAAGATCACACGTCAAATCACAGGCACTGTTGTACCAAAAAGAAACGCACGTACGTGACGCTACCCAACCACCAACTCCAAACGTCATCACCGGCCGGCGACATTTCCCGGCGAACCCTATCCCTCTCCGTTAACCGCTTCTCCGACCACCTCTCGAGTTGGCGACGGCGACGGAGTGTAGTAGGGAGGAGAAGCACACGGCGTCGAAAACGGCGTCGAAAACGGCGTCGTTTCTTCGTATTCTTCGATCGTGACAGCCACCTCCGGCAATGGCCCGGCGGAGAAGCCGAAGCTGTCGTCCATGGACACAGTTCGGGTCTTCCTTCCTTTTTCCGTGGAAGAAGAATAGTCAGACTCCAAGCCTTCTCGCTCCTCTTCTCGGATGGTGAACAAGAGCCTCGACGCGCCGTACAGTCGCTGCCACTTCTCCAGATCCTCCAGCGCCTCCTCCCGGTGATCGCGGGGCGCTCCGGTCGGGTCGGGTCGCGCCGGTGCCGCGTCCGGTTCGACTTCGACCCGCGACTGTTTTTTCCAGCAGAAGAAGTAGAGGAGCTCCTTGGACGGAGTCAACGACGGGTCTTCAGGCGAGTCGGCGGAGGCGTCGAGGGTTTGGCGGTGGAACTTGTGGCGGCGCCAGAGAACGTATACAACCTCGGCGAAAAGGGCAGCGAGGAGGAGAGCGAAGAGCACGGTGAGTGTGATTCCAAGCTTGCCTAAACCTTCCATGGCTGCTTCGATCGTAGCTTAATCGATCAGAAATATATTTGAAATGAAGGGTCAACGGGTTGATTATTACCGGGAAGGTGGGGCCGAGAGGAGGTGCTCGCCGGTCAAAACTGAGATATAAGGAGGGTTTTTTCTCGGAAATGTGGGTGTGGAGAGTGACGAGATCGAGTTGAGTGATGTTTTGATGATGACCTGGACGTGTAGGGCAATGAGTTTTTTGTTTTATATCTATTTATTGTGGGAAGGCGAAATTATGGATTTGTAATAGCAAAACTTGTTAGCCACAAAATCGTATTGCTTAGCATCATGGAAGGACTTGTAAAATACCAAAGAGACCCGAGAGCTCTCGAATAAAATACCGGAATAACTCTATTGCAAGCAGATTTATGTTAAATTTGATTCAAGATTTAACAATTTTAACCTATTTGGTTCATAAAAAGTGTTTGGTAGGTGGAGAAAACATAGATTTCAAGAAGTGGAATTGGATCGGCAGCAATTGATATTGCCAACTGAATGACAAAAAAGGGCGCTAGACAGATTGGAGTTGAGAAGCAATTTGTTGTTGTTAAACCAGAAGCCCCCAACAAATAAACAAGAAAATAGGACAATTTAGTTGCATGGATATGGTTTCATAATTGAACTTAGTTAGGGGGATGAGATGTTACTGTCCAAGCAACCGTAAAGTAGATATATACCTGCAACGCGGGTCTAAATACCGAAAATGTACACGTTTTTATTATTTCATTTTGACAGTCAAAATGTGTCATGTCACTTAATAAAAAGTTATTAAATCAATACAAACTCACAAACATATTGTTTTTAAACCGCAAATCAAATTACAAGTCTAATTAAATATATATATATATATATATTTTTTTTGAATAACTTAAAACTTCATTATATAAATGCATGATTACAAAAGAGAGGTGATCACGCTTTATTGTCCAAGTGGTATAGAGTTTTGTTTGCATACTGAGGTTTCGTGTTCGATTCATTTTTAAGGCAATTGAAATTTATAGTGCGTGTGAATTGTATGTATATATGTAACCGGTTTCTTAAAATAAATATATAAAAAAGTGATACCCAAGTTTTGGACTAATTAGATATTTACCATTATGGCAATCCAGAATATAAAATGAAAATAAATCTATGGACATAATTAAAGTGAGCAAGAGAGCAGGTGCGTGGTTACTTTTCCATGCGTGTTGCTTGTGGTAATGATGTGGGTCATGTAAAATTATAATGTCAATTTCTTTAGTTAAATTTAGGTGACAATAAACGAGGATTATTATGATTCGAGGTCAGTTTTGGATTAGATCATATCACAAGCGGGACCACCGTGAATGTGATGTTGCTTGTTATTTACCCGTGTATGTTGTAGTGGGTCAGCATCAATAAGTCTATAGTTATCTTTGTATAATTAATTATTAATTGAAAACGCACAGGAGATAACACTCAAAAATATAAGACAAACAAATTTTATTAAAATAGATATATAATATAGAAAAAGTACAAGTACAAATTTTTTATTGCACAATTTATATAAACAATTAAAGAAGTGTTTGAAGAACCTGGAAATAAGGAACAAACGAAATAATCCACAATGTTTATGGCTCACAAAATTATTAATATGTATACATAGTAATTACAATTTATACCATATGTCCATTTCAGAGTCAACTGAACTGAAGAGTACAAATATTACAAAATCCGCCATTCTATCTCTTTAGTAGGAGACCCAATTATTTTGTAAAATTGCCTAGTTTATGCTACAACACATGATTTCATAATGGCGAGAAAGAAATAAAGGAATATATTGGTTAGTGTACTAAGACTAACTTACAAAACCTCCCATTGGAGCCTCACTCAGCATAATCATCAGATAAATTTCCGAGATAATTATCCTCTAGAAATGGAGCAAGAATGCTCTCCACAAAGGATCTCTGCTTACTTGTTTCCTTGAGTATCAAGATGCGAGCAGCTTCACAAGCCTCCTTGCTTGAAAAACCAAGTGTCCATTTCCCGTCTGCTGCATGATCCGATATCTTGGAGTTCTGACCTCTTCTTTTACTTCCATCCGATCTCGGTTTGGCATCTCTTATCTGAAGATGAAGCCACGTTGGATGATCCTCATCGATCTTTGGCTGTTTCAAGCAGGAAAAAAAGAAGAAAAGAATTGCATGATGATCTAAAATATAGGATCACAGCACATAAGGTATATCCAAGAGAGAAAAGTTCCACACTTCCCTAGAGTTTGGATATAATAACCCATTTACTTCTAGAGTATTGAATCTCGAATGTTCAGCTCACAATAAACCAGCAATTACACATGAAGTTTTTCATAAGCTACTTAAAGAAATTTCAACAAAATTAAGAAAGTGTGTACAATTCAGAAACACCGAAAAACATTTGCTGTTCTAAGGTCCAATCAATAAAGGCTCTAGAAAGGATGGCATATTTGATCACCCAGGTTTATTGAATGGTAGACTAACTAAAAGGTAAAATCCTAACAATTTACTTATCATACAAAATAATTGTACTATTGCAGTATAAAGTAAAAGTTACGTCATGGATACTGGAGAGTTGGAGACTTACACTCAACCCAGCCAATGGAGCAATAGCCATTACAATTCCTCGTCGACTACGCAAAGGATGTTTTTCCACAAGAAGCAATTTACCAGATACCCCCCTTGTCACTGGTATTATGTAGATGTCTCTAACTCCAGCATTGGAAAATGCAATTTGGCATGGAATTCCAGAACCTGAAACAATTCAATAAGGTAAGAGGATGAAAGAACATGATATGATGAAACACAAACTTAAGGTTCTCCGGGAAGATACTCACCTAAAGCCACATCCGACCCAAAGCTTGCGGATGACTGATCTGCAGCATTGCTTCTTCCTGACTCAGCAGGAACGCTCGTCAGGTTAATCGAAGGTTTGTCAAGTAGATCACCTTTGAGAATAAAGGCCTTCAGCTGAAGATGGAGAATGAAAACCTGGATGGAAATTGTAAAGTGGTATGAAAACCTGAATGCATCTGTTCACCATTTTCTGTTCTATCATATTTAGAACACAAAAATTGTAGGCAAGACATCAAATTGAAAGAGTCAAAAAGATATTTAAAATTTCTGAATTTCGTCTTGCTGAAGGAATCACCACTTCAATTCCTAAAACCATGCAAGAAGGTTGATCATTCTATGGCCCTTAGGCTAACTCACATGCCATACTAGTTTAGTAATTTCACTTCAAAAATTAGAGTCCTTATACTTGCATTTCCATGATAAGTAGCATAGGGAGCAAAAAACTAAAAATACACTATTACGTCAATAATTTATCTTCAAAATTCATTTAATTCAAATAAAATACTCTCTCCGTATCAAAATGAGTGTCCTCCTTTCTATTTTGAGAAAAATTAAGGAGAAGTTACTTAATGGATGCTAACTAACTTATTATGAGGATATTATTGACAATTCATGCATAACTAACTTCCTAAAAAAAAGGAAGCGGACACTTATTTTGGGACAAAAATTCATTTGAAACAGGACACTCATTTTGGGACGGAGGGAGTATAAGAATATTTGATAAAACCTTGACTGTGTCAACCATCCTTTGCCAAGAAAGATAAGAAGCTATATAACCTGCAAAGCAGAAATTACAGTTATAAATAAACGAGCACAAAATAGAACAAAACACGCACAATTACAAAAAATTAAGGAATCATGAATATGTATAGTACCATCAGTATTTAGTTGACAAGCAGTAAGCTCCAGTGCAAATAATGGATCTTTGTATTGGGATGATTCCTCAAGGGCTGTATTCAACAACAAAGTAAACCGAATGATTCCATGTTGTCTCGCATTTAAACCTGATTATACATATTCCAATACTATGTATTTCTTTTTCATTTGTCTAGACAGAGCAGCAGCTAAAGATCACTCCCTAGGGTAACTCTGGATTCGCCCAAATAAATGATGCTATAAAACCTTGTAAACAGAAAATGCAGCCCCAACCATGAATTGAATTAAAACAGTGAATACCTGTTTTACAGCTCGCCCATTCATTTATCAAAGTATCCAGTATATGATCAAACCAGCATCCATCAAGTTCCTTCTGAAGACATACACGGGACTGCTCGCATGAAGTCTGTCAATGGGAACTAAAAATATAAAACTTTAGAAAGTTTAAGATGTAATAATAAAATTTCCATGAAGACATTACAATAGGAGCAACAGAAGCTTCTCATTTCTTTGAGCATGTTATTGAAATCCATAGCTTGGAATTCCTACAGGTTACATACAGCTAATGGGAACTACAGTAAACTAAGAGATCCATGTAAAATTTGTACTGCATCTGGAAAGAAAAACATAAATGTGAATTGGGAAAGCAAATCTTGTAGAAAGTCAGAAGAATGTCTGAAATTGGACCAACCAGTATAAAATACAGTAAAAGTTATATTTATATTTTCTTTATTGCCTATATGCGCCATTAGTCTCTTGCGCAAACAAAAGCTCTTCTTCTTTTTTTCCCTACTGTTTCATCTGCATTAGGTAGGATTCTGTTATTTGACTCTGTTCAATACAACTATTTATAGATTGTAAGTTTTCAAAACAACCTCCCAATCATTCATGGCTAGTCTTCATTACTTTTCATGACTCAAAACCCACCAATTTCTTGGGCAATTATCCATTCAGATTTTCTTCTCCATATACCCTGGTTTCTACTTTGAAACCTAAATATAGAATTTACAAGATCGAAAGCTTACGAACTTCCAATTTTAACCTTGATTTCTTGAACCACACCTCCAGCTTCGCCTAAATCTTGAAAATAAAAATACAGGATTGTAGAAACAATACATATAACATCCTACTTATAGCCCTTGCTAAATACAATGAAACAGATCCCTTTACAATAAATTTCATGAGGCTGTAGCAAAATCCACATTTGACACTATAACAGCATAATGATGTGTCATAAGCTCTACTCCAGTGATTCATGATTTCCCTATTTCATAAAGTAGTAAGACTGTTCTGACCCATTGGTAACAGCTGCAAACTCTCATAGCAAAAGGAAAATGGTATTAACAGTTCAAAGGCAGAATCTAATAAATTGGAATGGAATGAGTTTCACATGACTGTGCTGATCAAAATATGCAAAGCAAAGATCACCCTCAATTTTTAACTATGAAAAACTCTGTATCAACAAAATTGATGCAAGAAAACAGGAAAAAATGCATATCCCTTAGAAAGGGAATGACAATATAAGGGAATAAGTGAAAATACAAGCTTATTATATTTCTTACATTGAATAGGTGCAAACTACTATCATTTAGCCTCTTTCCTTGAAGAACCAGTAGTTTCCGCAAAAACCAACCAGCATTGCATTTTGCTGGTACAGAAACTGGTGCCTTGCTAGATAAAACCTTTAACAAGGCATTTAAAATCTGTAAATAAAATAATAGGCTTAGCATGAAAATGATAGAGCTATTTAAGCAAAACACGCATAGGCACAGTGTAAGTGGAAGAGGCAACAACAAATGAATATAGTTCATATCAACCTGAGGCATGAAACTGTCAAAGATACTTCCATCCACCACCTTTGAAGCTGAGATGTTGCATGTCTGCAAATCAATATATATGATATTTAATCAAGGATTAGTCAAAAATTACTCTGGATGTCACCAGATCCTCCAAAGTGAAAATCACATATTGTTTCTGCAATGTTACAAATTTAGAAATTAAATTACTCAATATCTGAGCGACAGAAAATGTTGCAGAAACAGATCTTAAAAGTACATATACATGTCAAGCAAAGGTTACCACTTTCCCAACATCTAGACAAAACCAACATCAAATTAGAGTGACCCAGAAACAGAAGCCATTGAGCATATATAATCCTAGATTGATGAAAAAGAACAGTTGTTTTCTATACCAGTTTAAAAAAACCTTTATTGAATATGATATCCCGAGACAAAATATACCACTCATGCAAGTGGAGGAAAGACTTAATATTTACCACTGTTTCTTGCAATTCACCTAATCCAATTGTTGAAGCCAGCACATGATCAAGATCTGCACAATTGTACGTAAAGAAATAAACAAACAAGATAGGATAAAAAGTTGATTTCCCGATCTTATACTAGGTTAGGATACCTTTATTTTCAGCTAAGATAAGCAATAAAAACAGAAATGCCAGCAACAGATTGTAATCGTCAGAGAAAATATATGCAAGTAGGCCAATCCTGCACCAAGAAACAGTTCAATGATAAGTATAATGGCCAAAGTACTTTGTGCAGATATCAAACATATCTAGGCAGGTTCTGTGTGTGTGTGCGCACGCGCGTGTGCGTGTGCGTGTGAGTCATGTGGTATCACATCCAAAACTCTGGGAAAGCTGAACATAGTTTCTAGTAGCAATACCACCAAATAAAACAATCTTGTGAACAGTTAAATGTATAAATAAAAGAAAGACAACAACTAGGATAAATTGTAATATGAGCTTAACTATGTGTGTACGGGCACAGATGAGAGAGAGAGAGAGAGCAACACAGTGCAAATCAAGAAAATCTAAAATAAAATCATCAACGGCTTAATAAGGAAGGAATATAACTTGACCGTGTACACTGACTTCCATTCCAAAAAGTGATGCATTAACCAGAACAATTTGGGAAGGAGATATATAACTTGCATGTGAAAAGGTTCAAATTTTATTTAATCATAAGACCCAACTGATGGTGGTGGACAGTGTCAAGTAGAACTATTCCCATAACTATTCTTCAACACTTGTCACTTTTTGCAAGTCCACACTTCACTGTATTCATAAACATATGGACTCTTGCTGTGATATACCAAACATGCTTATTCATATCTAAAAGGCAAACAATTATAAAACCGAAGTAGCAAAATAATACTAACCTCTCCATAGACATGCTATCACCAGGGCAGCTGATTAATGGAGAGTCAGAAGGTATGTTTTCCACCAAATGCCCAAACATATGGTTCCAAGTAACATTTTCAGATCCTTCACACTCTAGATCAGGGCATACCAATCTATCCAAATGAGTGAAAAAAGAATTAGCATTGTGACTGTCACCATTGGTATTGCCTTCAGCAGCATCTCTTACACTTGAGGTCGTGTAACAATATAAAATTACACCTGCTACAGCATTAATTATGTCCTTCCCACCAACAACTTGAAGAAGACGAGATACTATATAGAGAGAAGCAATTGTAGATAGATTTGGGCCCTGATTTGGAAGTGCAAAAATCACATGATTAGAACAAAGAAAAGAAGAACAATTCTGAGCACACCTATGAAATTGATATATTAGATTCAATCATGTATTTGGTTCTTTTGATAATTTGTTTTGAAGATTAGTCCAAAGCTAATTTGGAATTCGCGGGGTTGGGGGGATATGTGGAAGTAGAAGAAGAAGCCGGTGCCTAGCTTTCTTCAGCTGGCACACTAGCAACATACCTCACCTTTAAATGAAACATTGAGTGATACAGAACAGTAAGAAGAAAAGAGTGAAGATGATGTCTCACATTACTCTGCTTTAGCTCCAGTAATTGGAGCAATATAGGAAAGACAAGTATGTTGAGAAGGTTCTGGGCAACCAATCTACTCAAAGAAGACACACCAACAGAGAGTATATCCTTGAAGTAGTATAGATCATCTACAAATTTATCAGTTTCTAGATGTAGTTCTTTTCTCTTTTCTTCAGTGCATGTTTCCCTGCATCAAAATAAAGCGGATACCCCTCATAATGATACCTTCGCAAACAATTACTAATTAATGATCTAACAATCGGTACAAGTTTCACAAATGGATTGGAAGAAACATACTCTGTAGCACGAACAACGGAATTTAGATGAATGCATTGTTCTCTTAAGCTGTGAACCAAGTTTGAGAAGTATTTTGAGACTGGAGGGGTAGTTATATATTGATATGTCATATCGTCACTAACTGCACAACAAAAAAAGGATGCAGTTGCAAGACACGTTAATGATTATTAATATAGCTCTGTTCTACTTGCAAAGGAAAAGAAAATTCAAATAGAATACCATTATATATGCTGAGAGTTAAAGAACGAACAGCTATCTGAATCATCTTTTCCCCATGATCAGCAAATTTAAGGGCCTCATTATACAGGGGAAATGAAACTACAGCATCCTGCATCATGAAGAGAAAAAATGAAGAAATATTACACAATGCAATGGCTGAAACTCAACCGATTAAATATGTGCGCTTATTTTCTGGTAAGTGTGGGTTCCAATAGAATAAATAAGCTCACTAACCAAATTAGCTCAAACATACTAGACTTCTTTAGAATTCTTACTCATGCCTGACTATTGCTCACTATCTATGATTGGTGCTACTCTACCCTTAAATATATTAAATGAAAAGAGACCACATCCGGCTACATTATCAGCATGTTTCTCTAAGAAATGGGTTGCATCATAAGCATTCACACGAGTATACTGTCAACCCCCAATAGTAAAATCAACATTCTACACAGAATGTGAAGCAGCTATAAGAGAAGTGATATGCATCAATGTATTAACGCAATATATACACAAATCAGCTAAAGCTTTGACTTACCCCGTGAACCTTTACAAGAAGACAGAGGGTGTCCCTGTTTACTTTGCCACTGACTGCTCTGATTATAAAATAAAGTGAATGGTAAGGGGGTCAGGGATAGAAGGAACATGGAAAGTCGTCAGAACCAAGTCAAAATAAACACTTCAGTGAGAAATTGGATGAGCAAAATACGCTTTAAATTCTGAGAATGAAACTTGAAATGCCTTTTTTCTTTATTTTAGTGTTTTTTGTGTGTGTGAAGGGGCAGAGATAGAACCTTAAAAAGGAAACATAATATTGTGCAAGATCTCCCTTGTCAAATTCAAACTTGTGTGCTATGATGCCATTGATATGCTCATTGCTAAAACAATAATCTGCAGCAGACAATCATTAAAAAAATATAGATAGAGTCAAGACCACATCTAACACACACACGTGGAGGGAATTAAGATAAAAGTCATAGTTCATGCAGTTAAATATTTGTGCAAATTACAATAGCTTCCACATAACTTAAAGCCCAAACACACGTAATCAAACTTGGGAAGAATGGGAAACCCATAAGAAGCCAAAACTCACATGAAGGAAAAACCTAACAATCTAGTAGCTTGGCACGCATATCGGCACTTAGATCTTAGTAACTTACAAATTGCTTGATCGCTGTCCAGATTCTGTATCATGATACTTAAATATTGAAGCAACGGCGCCTCAATTCTTGAATTTCTACTAATCTTTAGTACACGAACAAATTCTGCTAATACTTGGTATTCCATAAAGCATCTGCCAAAAATAATATAACATAAAAAGTTTTGCGATAACTCCAAAATCTCCACAACTATATCTATGAGAAGCAGTAATGTGATAGATTCGTACTCGAAAATCAAGGGGTCATGCCTATCGCCATAGGTAACTATCTCCACAATTGACTGTAGTATATCTATAACCAATTCCTGGAGAGAGAAATAATGAGCATTGTGAAACAATAGTCAAGGAAAGAAAAAACACTAATCAAATTATAAA
>JAYMTK010002161.1:0-14454 GCA_036897405.1 Pelargonium myrrhifolium | reverse complement strand
AAATAACCCCGTCGCAAACGGAGGTCTTTCCTTGTAGTGAGGTGTAATCATCTTATTAATGCAACTGATATAAAATTATATCAGTCAATTGATACACATATTACTCTTTTAAAATTCTATTAACATAGATAACTTCTTAATCGCACAATTGATCATAACCAATTGGGTTGATTTGAGTGGATTTAAAAAAAAAATGAATTTTAAATGTTTCTCTAACTAGTACATAAAATTTATTTATATTTTGGAGAGAACTCTCATGGTTATGTTTTGGATATGCTTAGTCATATATTGAGTTGAAGAGAATATTAGTCATGGCTCATGCTTCAAGTACATGTCCAGAGTACTATGGAATTTTTCAGTATTACAAGGTATAACAATAAAACTTAACAATCATTGTTAACTCTTTTTATGGGAACAAAGATTAGGCATACCATAACTCTTGGGGTGGATATATATATATATGCTTGACTTATTTAATGTACATTTAAAACAGACCATAAACTATTAGAAATGTTGAAATAATATGCATTATCAACTAGTATATAATTAGCAGTGGCATTACAAAAAGATATTTTACAACACAAATTAAGACAAAGAATTTATTATTTGTGAGTCTATTCATTATGGTGTGATAAATTTGTATGAGAAGAAGAAACTGTTGAGGCTGTTCTATAGCCATCACCTGTGCTATTGATCAAACTTTTTGTGTTCAGAGTTGACAATTGTTTTAGCTACTTCTTATAATGATTTGTATAATATATTATTAAAAATAGGGTTTAATGTATATCAGTTGACTGATTTAAAGTTATATAAGTTGCAACTTATAAAGCCAATAAGGTGATGACACCTCATTTAAATTCATGGATCCGGACGGGTCGCTCCGCTCCCACAAATTCACTTGGGTGGGTATAAGTGATTTTAAATGAGGTGTCATCACCTCATTGGTTTTGTTAAATTGCAACTGATATAACTTTATATCAGTCAACTGATATATATTTTATCCTTAAAAATAATAGTAATTAATTAAGGCACTCTTTATTGGGGAAAAATTGTTATCATTTTTAAAGTCAACTGAAAGAATAGTGAATGAAGGGTCGATGCATTGAATCGTGTTGCTAACCAATCATTATCATTATAGTTTATAAGGGGAATCATATTATCATTTATGGGAAGTTAGAGAAGCAAATCAATAGTATTGAATTTATCTTGTGCATCAAAAAAAAAATAGTATTAAATTTATCTTAATCTCACTCAATATTAATAATTCCCTTTTAGATAACCATAATTATAATACTAATAAAGGAAATCAAACTTTCATTATTTTATAGAAAAAATTAAACAATGACAAAGATATTTAACTTTGGGTTAAGAGTTTAAGACATGTTATGGACACCATCAAAATTTAATAAAAACATTTATAAATTACTTGTTAGTAGGCTTAATCAATTTTATATGAATTATATAGTGAAATTATCACCGTTAAGGGGACATCTAACAACACAAATTAACAAGTGCACATATAAATAATGGTATAATGTATATGATCAGTTGATCGTTATAAAGTTATATCAGTTAAACTAATAAGGTAATGACATCTCATTTAAAATCATGGATCCGGACGGGTCGCTCCACTCCCACAAATTCACTTGGGTGAGTATAAATGATTTTAAATGAGGTGTCATCACCTCATTGGCTTTGTTAAGTTGCAACTGATATAACTCTATATCAATCAACTGATATACATTTTACTCAAATTATATATCAGTTGCAACTTAACAAAGTCAATGAGGTGATGACACCTCGTTTAAAATCACTTGTACTCACCCAAGTGAATTTGCGGGAGCGAAGCGATCCATCCAAATTCATGATTTTAAATGAGGTGTCATTGTCTTATTAGTTTAACTGATATACCTTATACTCTAACATAATAATTGATCTACCGAGGATTAATTAGGCAATTTGTTGGCACGTGATCCAACTAACTATCAATTCATCATTTCCCCCCTATTTCACCAAAATATAAACCCAAATTTTTACAAAAACCAAAAACAATGAGAGTCGCGACAAATTATTCTGAATTATACACTAGTACATATCTTTCGTCGTGCAAAATTGATTCGACTATATATATATAATTATATTTGTATCACAAGTAAGTGTCAGTGTCACGTGATCCTCATGCGCGTCGTCACTACAAATTCTCATTTTCTCCTTCATATTATTGCGAACAGATCTTTCTATTTTGAGAGAAAAGCTCTGCCCAGAGAGAGTGAGAGTTGCCGGAAATGGAGACCAAGAAGAGGAGCGTGGGTGAATTAGGCGCGTCAGATTTGGTGAAGAGTGGTCTGAGCGAGCACGAGGCCAAGCAAATTGAGAGTGTGCTTAAGGACACGGCGTGCGCCGGAGATCAGTCGCCGGAGGCGGTGTGGAGGGAGCTGGTGGCTCGGAGAGTGCTGAAACCGTGGCACCCCCACGCGCTTCACCAGCTGGTGTACCACACCGTCTATGCAGATTGGGACTCAATCTCCAAATCTCCTCCTTGCTACTTCTTTCCTTCTATGTAAGTTTAATTGTTTTCTTTTATTTTACCGGTTAATTGTTTTTGCCTCCTCTGCATTATTGGACTATTTTATTGATTTGATTCCAAATTAAAGTATCGGTTGCCACATGTCACGTTACGATTTTGTCCACGTTGGTACACGTGACATGTGGGTTAAAGTAATAAAAAAATTAGTTTCTTGATTAGATCAGTAAAATGGTCTAGTACGGTCCTGATCAGGCAAAAGCGAATAATCATATTTTGTATATTTGTATTTGATTACTCGTTATATTATGCGTTATTTTTAATTTTGAAAAGCTATCGATTATCGGAAAATTGTTTTGTTTTGGTATCTCTCCGTTATTAATTTTGTATTGAATTGGTGCACAATTTTGTTTTTGTTTTATTTTGGTCATCAACATATTTATATTGGTCTAATTTGATCTCAAATTATACTATATCAGTTTGAATCGGTTTAACATGCATTAATTTATTCAAATTAAACTGACGGGACAATTTTTTCTAATTCTTTGTTATTGCCGTGAAGATTATTTATTACATAAATTAAATTTACTTCTCTTTTGCACATCGTTATTTCAATTTTATACTTAAATCATTTCGAAGTTCAAATTTTTCATTTGAATTTTACTTCTTCCTCTTTTGGCTCACATATGAAACACAAATACGACTTTGACAAGAATTGTATTTCTGATCCATCGTAATATATAGTTTAGAAGTAAAAGCAATTTACTTAAGATTTATATAAGCAATTGGATGAACAAAATAATTTATTTTTGAGTGGAAGTTCATTTATAGAAAAAAAACTAGAGTAACCAAGCTATTTAATGTCTAGTATATTATTAATTATTTGGTCCAATAATTTCTTTTTTTAATATTATAGTTAATGCGTCACTGTTTCACTTTTTAGATATTTTTTTCAGGATAAACAAATAGATTTTTTTATTAGGGAAAATGAAACTTTCATTAATATTCAAATCATAAAGTAACAAGACAAAAAAAAAAAAAGTTTTGTTACAATTAATTAAATTGCTTAATCACAATTCCAAAAATGAATAATCTTCCAGTAAATTAGTCTCTATGTCTTTTCATGTCTGTTTATGAATTAGAGTATTTTGTTTTTATTTTTAACTAAAAAAAAGAAAGTAAAAATCCATTCCTGAAATGGTTTCCAATTTGTTTCGACATTTAAGAACAAGACAAAGAAGTACAGTCATCAGTGGAGCCTTTGTTTTAATTGATTTGACATTTTAATATTTAATATGACACGTGCATGTAAAATTTGTGTTTTGTTTTAGTACATGAACAATTGATCTGTTTCAAATCAGTCCAATTTTTAATTCTAGCTTGTTTCGAATTAGTTAAACTTAAGTGTGTATTAGTAAAATTCATGTTCTGACTCTTTTATTTATTTATTTTTATTAAATTAGTGAACAGTCCAAATTCACAAATCTGGGCCGTCTGATGGAAATGTACGGCTCCAAATTCTTAGGATCATCATATAAGGATCCAATTGCAAGTTTTAGCCTCTTTCAAAAATTCTCTGTTGACCATCCTGAGGTAATTTTGTGATTCTGAATATAAAAATACAACAACCCTTTCACTTATTTTAAGACGGACCAATTAAGATAACATTCATTTTTATTGATTTTCAGGCGTATTGGCCCGTTGTTTTTAAAGAACTTTCTATTGTTTTTCGAGAAGAACCAAGGTGCATTGTCGATACAAGTGAAAAATTGAAACCCGGAGGGACTTGGCTTCCGGGTTGTGTGATGAATATTGCCGAGTGTTGTTTGCTTCCCTCAACTTATCCCCGAAAGGATGATGATTCTCCGGCTGTTGTTTGGAGGGACGAAAGTTGTCCCGACGATTCTATAATCAATCACTTGACGCTCAGACAACTTCGAGAACAAGTAATGTACGTGCGTTCTTTCTTCTTAAGTATTTGTTTATTTCAAAAACTCTAAGTAGCGTTCTCACGTGTCTACGTTAAATGACACGTGTCAATATGTTTAAGGTTGGTGGCAAATGCATTGGATGCAACATTTACAAAGGGTGATGCAATTGCAATCGACATGCCTATGACAGTCAATGCCGTCATTATCTATTTAGCCATTGTACTATCAGGCTACATTGTTGTCTCTATAGCGGACAGCTTCGCGCCCAAAGAGATCGCTACCCGTTTGCGCGTTTCTAAAGCAAAAGGTATCTTTACCCAGGTAAGCATTATCGTCAGCATTCAGAATAGAAATGCGATTCTCATTGTTCATGTTTTGAGTTAACATTTGACAATGTTTTGACCGTTATGCTTCTTATTCAGGATTTTATACTAAGAGGGGGTCGGAATTTTCCTTTATACAGGTAATGCATATATGATATGTCTAAACAGATTGTCATTTTGAGACGGATAGAGTATATATATAATTCCTCTGCTTTATTTTTGTAGTCGAGTTGTAGAAGCCGCTCCTTATAAGGCAATTGTTCTTCCTGTGGCCGGAAAGGAGGAAATAGAAGTCGAATTAAGAGAGCAAGATCTATCCTGGAAAGATTTTCTTTCTCGTACCAATCACCTTCCTAGGTAATATAATGCACTTATGTTTAGAGTTGATTAATGTGATGGATTATATGATTGATTGTGTTTTGCAATATTTATTCGGTTTTGGCAGGCCAAAATCTTATTCTCCTGTCTATCAATCTGGAGATGCTTTGACAAATATACTATTTTCATCCGGAACCACAGGTAGCTAGTTAGCTCGACCAACTGCATACTACATTACAAACTTACGAATAGAGCTGGCAATTCGTGCACGCTCGTCGTGTTTGTACCGTTGTTTGTGTGTTGCACGACTCAACACAAACACGACATGTTTCACATAGTGACATGAACACGGTCCAACACATTTTACACAATAGAACCAACATGTTTGATACGACACTATCAAACACGTATGACCCTACCTGACCCAATACATTTGACATGTTGGTAGGATTGATTTACAATTATGTCCTTAAATGTGCGTGTTACAACTCAACTAACTAATCGTGCGTGCGCATTTTCGAGTGAACACGACACATTGATTGAAACACGTGTTGGGTTCTTTAACAAGACATGACACGAGTGAACACGACCCTTTTACTAAAAGTGTTGGGTTCTTCAACACACACAACACAATTAATGTGTAAAGCCAAACATGCTAATTTCATGTCATGTATCAAATTACGACATGAATTGCCAGCTCTACTTGCTATGATTTGAGAGCTCTATAGCTACTGTGAATACATATAAATGGATTCAAATTCCATGGATCAGGCGAGCCAAAAGCAGTTCCATGGACACAAATTTCACCTATCCGATCTGCTGCTGATAATTGGGCTCACATTGATATTCAAGCCGGAGATGTTTTCTGTTGGCCTACAAATCTAGGGTGGGTCTTGGGACCAGCCATAATCTATGGTTCCCTTCTCTCAGGAGCCACTCTTGCTCTCTATCATGGATCTCCTCTCGGTCGCGGTTTCGGAAAATTCATTCAGGTAATGAACCAATATATATAACACTACCCTGAATTCAAACACATGATCTTTCGGTAACAAAACTCTGATATCATCGTTATCGTGCTCAGGATGCAGGAGTGACCATTCTGGGCACGGTCCCTAGCATAGTCAAAACTTGGAAGAACACGGAGTGCATGAAAGATCTTGATTGGAGCAAGATAAAGTATATTCTTCTGCTTCACGTGAATCGAACAAATTAATTTGTATTTAGTTCTCACACGAACGCTTGAAAACAATGTGCAGATCTTTTGCGACCACCGGGGAAGCCTCAAATGTTGATGATGACCTCTGGCTCTCTTCGCGGGCTTATTACAAACCCATCATAGAATGTTGTGGAGGGACAGAGCTTGGAGCTTGCTATCTCCAGGGAAGTCATGTCCAGCCACAAGCATTCGGGACGTTTAGCACCCCGGGAATGACGTATGGATTCGTCATTTTGGATGAAGATGGAGTTCCTTATGTACGTGTAATTATTTATATTTGTTTTTGCAAATTATATTTGTATTCACGATGGATTTGATCATTTGTTTCTATGCGTGACAGCCTGAGGATCAAGAGACTTGTGTTGGTGAGGTGGGTTTGTTCCCTCTAGCGATGGGAGCAACCGATAGATTGCTAAATGCTGATCATGAGGCTGTTTATTTCAAGGGAATGCCAATGTACAAAGGAATGGTGAGGAAATATGCTACTTTTGTATTTAATTAGGCTGAGACTCGGCTAAATTTACGAGAGTTTGACATGTCACGAATTAACATTTGTATCCGGCTCAGTAGATTTGTGGATGCAGAGCGTTCGCGAAGCCATTTCTTTTGTGTTTTAGCTGAGTTATTGTGTATTTGCAGAAGCTAAGGAGACATGGAGATATCATTAAGAAAATTGTTGGAGGCTACTACATTGTGCAGGGGAGGGCTGATGATACCATGAATCTTGGTGGCATTAAGGTAATTATACTCCCCACTCCCTTCCTAACTTGACTACAACTTCTTTATAAGTTGAAATTGGACGGTTAATTAAGTTGTGTGAGTGGTAAGAGATCTCATGATCGATCTCCACTTAACACATCTTTGGTGATGATGGTGTAAGAGACCACTTTGGTGCAGTAAGGTGCCAAAAGTCTTAAGCTAGATGGTAAAGACATAGTTTCTCTTAAACACTAGGGCCCTTGTTCTTTAGACCGTTGCAAGAAATGATTTCGGTACCTTTCAGTATAAAAAAAGAATAAAAAAAAAGGTTGAAAATGGACACAATATTTTTGTACAAATGATTCATGAACCAAAAGTCTAGCTAGGAAGAACTATCAAAACTTGACCAGTTTGATTCCTAAACTAATTTTTCGCCGAAATGACCAAAATTGTTTTCAATAGCCTAGAGACTATTTCAGCATAAAATTAGTTCAGTAACCAAATTAGTTAAGAGTGACAACGGAGCGAATTTTATGATTCCGTTTTCAAGTCCCAAAAAGATTTCTGCCCCATACCCCTATTGAAGTCGAGGCCATCTGTCAAGTTTGGGTCAAATTGTCATTCCTAAAATTGGTCAAACCTGTTAGTAACTGTTTTGGTCGTTTTCCCAAAACCTAAACCTTTTCACACGAGCACATATATTCTTATGCACAAAATTCTTGTGCTTAAATATGATTTCACTAATGATACACAGACGAGTTCTATCGAAATTGAGCGAGTTTGCGATCGAGCCGACGAGAGTGTCCTAGAGACCGCTGCGATAAGTATTGCACCAAAAAATGGAGGTCCCGAACAGTTGGTAATATTTGTGGTGCTCAAGAAAGGATTTGAAAGAGAAACAGAAAGTTTAAAAATGAAGTTCTCAAGAGCCATTCAAAGCAACCTTAACCCTTTGTTCAAGGTTTGAATATTTTGTTTATATTGAGAATGTGTCGCATGAAATTTAATAATGAGGTATTATATATATATATATATATATATATATATATATATCTAAGTGTTTGTATTGTTGTTGTTGTTGATGACAGGTGAGTTTGGTTAAGGTTGTGCCAGAATTTCCTCGGACAGCTTCGAACAAATTATTGAGGAGAGTTTTGCGGGATCAAGTGAAGGATGAGTTTTCTATTCGGAGTAGAATTTAGTGGCAATATATTGCTTAAATATGTATTGTTCAGAGAACTTGTGAGATCTCTTCAAAATAAAGTTGACAATTCGAATTTCAAATTGTTTTTTCAGTTGAAGTTGAAATGACTTAATTTAAACTCGATTGGGAAACAATATAAATAATAATGAGTATCATGTGTAGAATGTTTGAGTTCGTATGAATTTATTTTTGGGTAGAGTATGATCAGTAGCTAGTCTTAATTTTTTGGTACCTATAATAATACATTATAAAATTCAACTAATCTAGACGAACGTAATTAAGTATTTGATTGTAGTATATATGGTATCGTTTGGTAACAAAAAAAAATTATCAAAAAAGTATTGATAAATTAATCATTTGACACAAATATTTTTACTGAAAAGTGAGTACATTGTTTGTGTTCAAGTTACAACTTAAAAATAAAAAGTTGAAAAATGTTGAAATATTACATAATTGTCTCTCCAATTATAATAGCAGTAGTACCACTGATAAAGGGAACTATAATATTATCTCAAACGTGTTAAGTTGATGCAAAAATGAGCAAATAATGGAAGAACCTTCGTGGATATGTAATTTATTTAGGGCCACATATAATAGTTGAAGTGATGATGGGAATTGAATGTCATGCATGGGTTAAATTTGTAAAGATTTTTCAATAAGTCAATCATATTAGGTTTGATTGTCCACATTACTTTTAAATTCTTTCGGGGTATATGAGCATGAATATATTTAATTTAATGGTCGATTAGTCACGACTAAATAGAAAAAAAATTAAGCACAAATTTTTTAATGTGAGTTTCGATAGATAAAATCTTCTAGACCAATGTAACAAATTATTTTAAAGTATATTGAGATGTGTATTTTCATCAAGTGCACAACGTATTGTTCTCAGTATATTATATTGGGGATTATACCTACAAAATATAACCTCACTTCTTGATGTGCAGACTGGATATGAGACTTGGGTTTGCGTCCAAATCTACACATGAATAGGTGGACGACTTAAATCGAGATGTCACTTGTCAATATTATAATTGGTACTCGCAAGTCACAAGTTGTGCTTACACACCCTTTGTTTTCAATGGTTTATACTTCAATGTACGTATTTTAAATAAGGAAAAGAAAAAACACACACACACAACGCAAAACACAACATATGAGTACTTGCAAGTCACATGTTGTCCTTACAATCAAGCTTCTTTTGAAAATAAAGGGTAAGTAATTATTTTGGCAACTCCAGCACTCAAAAGATAGTGCCTTTACCAGTACCACCTATGAGACAAAAGAACTCTACAAATAAATTAAATATCCTTCTTCTCTCAACATGTATTGGAGTAAATAGACTGACCATTTAAATCTAACGGTTCAAATGTGACTCGATTATCAAATGAGTTAAAACAGTACGATGCGATCTACTTATGAACGCAATATGACAAACAACTTGTTAAATAATTTGGTTCAAAAATACGATATATTTGACAATTTTAAGTGTGAAAATCGAAAACACTTGATATATAAGTTGAGTCCACCGCATATCAGGTTAAATTTTTGAATTAGGGTTAAGTTTAACATAATATTCTAGCTGGTTTTATTTGAGTCTGGTGACCTGTTTGTCTTGTCTTTCGAATTAAGTCTATCTATCGATGTGAGGATCAAACAAATTGAAATAGTCGACACAAATATGATTGAGGTGGAAACAAAACCATTAGAATTTATATTGTATTTGCGTTGAATCACGAATCACGACTCGGATTGCCCGTCTCAGCAGCAAATAATTTCAAAAGTGTGAATGAAATTAAGAATTGAAGAGAAAAGTGGAGAAGTATAGAAATCGAAATATGCGTAAATGAGAAAATAATGAAGGAACCGCAATTGCAATTCCATAAATGGAAATGTCAATTAATTAAGACAAAATGACGTCCACGAAATATCTAATATACACTTGTGGATAAGTTAAATTTCACACACATAGTTATATATATTTTTGGCTTTAATTTGTCGAGACTCAACGTCTTAATCTTAATCTGGTTTGACCGTCCATTTAATTAATCTGTGGATTTAACTAAACAAGTCCAATAAACTGATTTAATTAGTATAAAATTAATATGGTCTCTTTCACTTTTGGTGTCTGAACCAAGACTTATGGACCAAATAATGTTAACGAAAAATCTGTTAGAGAAATTTGTCATAGTTTCGTCATATTTTGTGACAAAATTTATATTTTTCATAACGGTTATTGATTTTTGTCTGAATCCGCTACAAGAAAAATCGCGATCTGTGACGGAAGTTTCTGTCACAAATCACTAAAATTCTGTCACAAAATTCATACTATGATTTCTGTCACAGTTTGTGACGAAAAAATTTCCGTCACAGATTTCCGTCACAGTTCATAACTTTTTTTGTAGTGGTGTCTATGATGAATATTTTTGTTACAAGCATTTCTGACAACATGAACAACGACAAAAATTATTATATTACAGTTCCGTCACAAAATAAATTTTATAACAAAATTTAAAGATTTGTGACATAAAATACAAATCGTGATTTTTCTTGTAATGCATAGCTACGATTCTCATATCCGGCAAAATATTTACAAGCATGAAAATAATACAATTATTAGAAAAAGATACTATACAAATGAAAATAATACAAGAAGGGGAATTTATTGGTATGATTGAATCTGGTTGTTCAGGCACCTGTGAGTAGCAGATTATTGATTTGAAAATAAACAAAAAATTACAGCTGAGATACATTGTTATTTAGGACAAGGAATAATTTAACCAAATCCCATGACTAATTAATAAGACATTATATTTTAAAATACTAAAGAAACAAATTAAATCGTGACGAAGTCAACGGTCTTCTTTCCATCGTGAGCTTTCCTGAAGAAATGCTTAACATAATCCGAGTAAAGAACTTCTTTGTAGATAGGTTTCTCTCCATCAGCAATCGCTTCAGACAACGGTCCAATGATATCAAAAGGTTTAGGGTTGACGAAAATGGGAATTGAAATCCGGTTCTTCCTTCCATTAGCAATAACACAATGTTCAACACTTTTGTACCGTCCGTTACTCATTATTTGCAGTACATCACCAACGTTGATCACAATCGATCCACTCATGGGAGGAACATGAATCCAATTATGTCCGTCCTTTCCACGCACATGGAGTCCACCAACATCGTCTTGAAGGAGAAAAGTTAGAGCAGACACGTCAGAGTGAGGACCCACTCCGATCGTGAGCTCAGGGTTCGGACAAATCGGATAGTAGTTAAGATTGATCCTCGTCGATCCCATTAGTTTAGACCGTTTCGTTCCATCGATCTCATTCACATTCAGCCTCTTCATCAACACCTCAAACAATTTCTTAGTCACGACCTCCGTCCTTTTCATGTACTCCAACACTTGGTCCCTACAAAACCCAAAAGTAAAAAGTTAATATCTCGAACCCGTATCCATACAACATAGGTAACTACGAAAACGACCTCATATATAGAAAGAAAAAAAGTCGACTTAGTGTAATTACTTGCAAGCCGGAGGCCACAAAGCCGAAGCTTCCTCTTCCGAAACATAGAAGAGACTAAGATAATCCTTCCACTCCAAAGCCTCCTCCTTGTCGGGACTAAAACTCGACCCGAACCGGACACTATTAGAAACCGAATGATCCTTCGAATACCTCAGCTTCTCCTCCGCGGGGAGCCCGAAAAACCTATGCGTCGCGTCCTTGACATTCTCAAGAACTTCAATGGGCACTCCATGGTTCACAATCTGGAAAAACCCCCAAGTCTCCGCGGCGTCGCATATAGCGTCCGCGAGGTTCGGGTCGTCCCAGTTGGACATGTCAATGATTGGTATGGCCTCATTAGTGTCCTCGACCTTAATGTTCCCGAAGATCCGTTCTTGGGAGGGCTTCACGTATTGCATGGGGAGGGTTTTGAGGTTCATGTCGGATAAGCCCTTGACTCCATTTCCTTGCTTGATCACAAAATCTGTGATGCTTTCCCATGACTCTGTGCCACTCATTGTTGGAGCCATTGATGGATTTTTTTTTATGGATGTTGAGAATTTAGGGTTTTGAAAGAGAAGATAGAGATTGGTGGGTGTGGAGATAATGGGGAATGTTGGGTCTATTTATAGTGAATGGTGAGAGTAGTAAAGGTGGTGAGCACTACCATAAATCTTACTTTTCATGACAGGTTCTTTCTGTCGTCAAATTTTTGGTTTTGTTACTCAAAGTTTAAAACTTGCAGTCACCAAATAACTTATCATGAATGCTAGGAACTGCGCGATGAAAAATTGCAGTCGCCGGAACACTACTTTTCGAGACGAAAAACTTGTCACAAAAAACAAATAATTGAGATTCTATTTGTGTCATGACAACTAATATATATGACTATCATCCACATTTAAGTCACTTTTCGCGACAGCTTATGAATTTGTTGTCGCCTGAAACTAATATTTATTTTTGTTTTTGAAGTGTGGGTTTTATTTATTTATTTATTTGTTACAATTACTTTATTACATTACCAACTCACATGGCAATGGGCAAGCCTTGTATGAATAGTACAATGTTGAATGATGTCACATATTTTAAATATTAGGGTTTCAAGTTTTGACTTTCAAAAAAGAAATCCATTTTCTATGTTACATCTTCTTTTTTATTCCTATGTTACGTCTTGTGTGTTAAGAAGAGGCAAAGAAGGCTCTTTCCTTGATTTATTCCTACTCCTTTTTCATTTTTATGACCAAGATAAGGGCACTAAGCCACTAACTCATGGATGCTTTTGTTTAATAAATATTTTGCACATACTTTTATTTATTTTATTCTTTTTTTTTTAACTGGCACATGCACTTGAATATGTTTGATATTCTATATTGGATCATGACAATATTTAAAATTAGTGTTGGGAAATTAGACGTTAAATTTATGTCTCTATACTACTTGTTAGAACTTTTATGCTTAAAATTCTAATTTCACTCCATACACAAAAGATTTGATCATACTGAACACAAAACATAAATAGTTCAACTATTTGTTTACGGGTTGCACTTAGTTTTTACTGATTGGTGTACAATAAACTCGATCCGAGAACGAATTTAGTCATCTCTTTAAAATTCGCTCAAATAAAGACACGAATTCCTCGCCTCTCTTTTTGTACTCTTATTAAATTTTCCTCTCTCTCTTTCCTAGTGTGTTAGCCTTCTCGTTTTGAATTTTTTCATTCTCTCAATGCTACAAGAACGTGGATTACACAACCCGTTAATTAGCATATTGACATGAAATGAAATAGAAAACACGTTTGAATAATTGAATTTGAAAATACACGACCCTCACACATTTAAATAAACAAGTTGATATTGATCTAACTCAACATGACATAATTTACTCATGTAATTTATATATATGGGGCAATTACTTCACAATATTTAACATTACAAGATTTTGATGCGAATCATGTCCCGATTATTAAATAGCTAGGTTGATATATTCAAGCCAACCCCGATTAAATTGCATCCGAACTCAATTAAATTCATATTGTATAACGAGTCATGACTCAAACCGACAATCATAATCTCCCATTTATACAATCAAACACAATATGTAGATGTTATCAGATGTGTAAAACTTGTCACTGAACTCTAAAGTAAAGTTTAATAAAGTAAAGTTTGGAGCAAGGTCAACAATTTGATGGCACTTTTTAACCCTTTTAAATACATAAAATCTCGCATCTCCAATTTAAAATCCAAAACCACCACCTGATCTCTAACTTGTATTCACGTTTAATCATATTACTAGCTTGTGACCCGTGCTTTGCACGGAACTTGAATTTTTTTAATTTTTAAATCATTCAAAATAATAATATTGATAAAAAAAAATTAATTTACGTAATGGAAGAGTTGTATGAAAACGTATAATAAAAATTTGATTTTTTAATGATTTTTTTTATAGAAAGACATCTGTTTGAGCAAATTTGACTGCGGTCAAACTTTGCCCAAAGCGGCGTCGTATGGATAGTCTTCTTCTCTGAGTCAAGGTAAGTTGACGGGCTTCGGTCCTGGATCTCGGGTCTTCTGGTCTTAGGCTGGAGCAGCACTCGGGTCCGGTCCTGACCTGGAGCCTGCGTACAGAACGCACCGTTAAGCGGAGCCCGGGGTTGTGTCCTGGGGACCGCCTCCGGCGTGAGAATGAGATTCTCCACAAACACTATTTAAGGAAATAATGAAGATCGACGATCTTCGT